>PVIH01013025.1:27095-60658 GCA_004025045.1 Sigmodon hispidus | reverse complement strand
ACAGGGATGGAAAAAAAATTCAGAGGGAAAGATGAACACAAAGAAAATATAGGTGTAGCAATCTTATTTGTATTTCTACCCTTGATAAGCCATGCTTATCATTCTTATCCTCTGTATAGTTATTGTTAACTCTTCCACATTTTAAATTCTTTTTACTGTGTTTTTTTTTGATAAATACAAAATAAAGAAGGAAAAAAAAAAAAGAAATGACCTGGAACTATAGATACAAGCATAACCAACAGAATCCAAAAGATGAAAGAGAGAATCTTTACAGTAGAAGATACAATAGTGAAAATAGACACATCAGTCAAAGAAAACTCTAAAACCAAAAGAAGCTATAACACAAAACGTTCAGGAAATTTGGGACACCATGACAAGACCAAACCTGAGAATAATAGGAATAGAAGAAGAAAATTACCTGTTCAAAGGCACAGATAATATATTCAGTAAAATCATAGAAGAAAACTTTTTCAACCTAAAGAAGGAAATGCCTATAAATATACAAGAAGCTTACAGAACATCAAATATATTAGACCCCCCCAAAAAAGTATGCATACCACATAATAATCAAGCCAGAAAACATACAGAACAAAGAAAAAAATATTATGAGCTCCAAAGGAAAACAACCAAGTTACCTATAAAGGCAGACCCATCAGAATAACACCTGACTATTCAATGGAAACATCGAAAGCAAGAAAGTCCTAGTCAGAAGGTATACAGACACCAAAAGAACATGGCTGCCAACCTAGACTACTATATCCAGCAAAACTATCAGTCACCATAGATGGAGTAAACAAGATATTCCATGACAAAGTCAGACTGAAACAATACCTGTCTACCAATTTGGCCTTCCAGAAAGCATTAGAGGGAAAAGTCCAACCTAAGGATCCCAGATACACCATGAAACCACAAACAATCTCTAATCCCACAGAAGAAAAGCCCAAAGAAATGAAATACACACAAGCTACTATGAAAAATAACAGGAAATAAGAATCAGTGGCCATTAATATTTCTTAATAGCAGCAGACTCAATTCACCTATAAAACGACACACACTAACATGATGGATACAAAAACAGAAGCCATCCTTTTGCTGCATACAAGAAACAAATCTCAACTTCAAAGACAGACACAGGCTCAGAGTAAAGAGTTGGGAAAAGATTTTCCACTCAAATGGCCTCAAGAAAAAAGCTGGTGTTGCCATCCTATTATCTAACAAAGTAGACTTCAAACTAAAATCAATCAAAACAAACCAGGATGGTAATTACTTATTCATCTCAGAAAAAATTGAACAAGATGAGATCTCAATCCTGAATATTTATGCCCCTAATATAAGCGCACCTTCATATATAAAAGAAACACTACTAAAGCTTAAACCCTACATCAAATGTCACACTCTAATAGGGGGAGACTTCAATACATCATTTTTACCCTTGGATAGGACATCCAAACAGAGACTCAACAGAGAAATAAGGGGTCTAACAGTTGTTTTGATGCAAATGGACTTAATAGATATTTACAGAAGCATCCACCCAAACACAAAGGACTATACATATTTCTCAGCACCCCATGAAAGCAAATATGGGGTTTGAAAAAGCCCAGGTGCTAGGGAAACCTCCAAGAACTTACAGGATGTCCCTGCCTAGGTCTCCAACCAATAGCAAAGGTGTTGCTTAAACAGGACTTCCCTCATAATCAAATGAATAACCACTCTAAGTGTGCTCGCATAACTTATATCCAACAATGAATAGAAGTAGAGACAGTGATACATGTTTGAGCCCTGTGCTGAGTCCCTGGTCTAGCTGATAGCAGGGGAGAAGACTCTATCTGAGCAAGGGGATAGGGACTATGAAGAAAATTCTCACAGTGATGACTGGCTGGAGCTCTGGGGAGCTCACTGAATCAAGAACAGCCACTTGTGAACCATTTGGAAAAGGAACTAGGCCCTCCAAGTATAGACAACTGTCCACTGGAATGGACAATATGTGGAGTCTCCATGAGAGTGTTCAGACTGTGTTTCTGTGCATGAACTGGTACCTTGGAGCCCATTCCCTACAGAGGAAGACCTAACCCAGTCTTGATATTAGGATGAGGAAATTGGACTTGCCTGCAGTGAGTGGATGTTGTGCACTTGGGACCTCTTGATCTTTCTGGGGAGGGAATTGAGTGTGAGGAGGAGGGAGGCTGAAGACTGACCAGGAAGTGGTGGGAGGAGGAAGGGAGTTGGAACAAGGGGATACATGGATAAAAAAAATGAAGCTTTATCCTATGAAAATAAAAAAATATGAGTTTTTTTATATATTTCCATGTGAAGTTGGAGGCATACATGTGTGATATGATTTTCAGTGTGTATTTAAATTTCAAGAACAGATATTTGTAATTTTTGATTCATTCATTGAGCTGGGATCATTTTTTTTGTCATGTGATTTGCCAGGAGGAGTCCTCTCCTGCCATGAAATGGTTCTAGAGCATGAGATCTTTATGAAATGATAAAACTACAGCCATTTCAACCTTACTAAGGTGTAATGAATCTAATGTTCATATGTTTTTATAAACTCTTACTGCCCTCTCTTCTGGTGATATGTTATATATTCAATAAAATGAGCTTGGAATATCAGAGGGCAGAGCCATCTCTCTAGTCTTTTTTGTTTTTGTTTCTGTTTTTGAGACAGGATTTTCTGTGTAACATTCCTGGCTGTCCTTGAACTTACTCTATAGACCAGGCTGGCCTTGAACTCACAGAGATCCTTCTTCCTTTGCCACCCAAGACCTGGGACTAATTGGCATATGTCACCTTTGCTTTGCTTGACTGGGGGTGGATATCTCCTCTGATATTCCAGACTGTTTTTATTAAATATATAACCTATCACCACACCCTCTTCTCCAAGCTAGGAAACAAAGAAGTTATTAAGGATCTAAACTAGGTCAGGAGACCAGATAAATAAAAACACATTCCTGTCCTTATGGGATGTAGGCAGATAAATCTGTAAATTTAAAAAAAAAAAAGAAAACATGAGTTTTACTTGTATAGATGGTACTTGAAAGGTAAATTGTGTTGTATGTTGTAGCTAGTTTTAATATGCAGACATGGTACACATTGAAAAGCCTATGTTGGTTCGTGTGTTTGGTAGTGCTTATGTTAGTTTTATCTGTATATACCAGAGAAAGAGTGTCTGTGTTCAAGTGAACAAATTGAATGAACACCCAAAAAGGAGATTCTGAGACAGCAAAGTGGTAGATATTGATATAGGAAGGAAGCTTTTTATTAAAAACAAAACAAAACAAAATATCCATCTCTTTAGCTGGAAAACGTTTATTCCTTTATTCATTATTCATCAAGTAATAACTGACCATGTATTGTATGCCAGTATGATAATAAAAACAGGAAGGTGAGTGAAAACAGACAATTTTCTCTCTTTGAGGTCTTCTACTTTAGAATGGAGCCTGACATTAAACACATCCATAAGTATTGACATAATGATTCCAAAAGAAAAGATCAGGATGCTATGCAAGAATGACATGGTGTTTTATGTGTTTGTGGTATTATTCACTATACCCAGAGTCAGCAGGCAGTCACTGCTAAAGACCTTGGTGGTATCTCCTTCAAGAAGCTGCTGCTTCCTCTGGGTCCTCAGAATACACAAGTTATACATAATTTATGACATTTAATGAATGTCAGTGCGATTAGCCATTTACACATTGGTCTCCCAAGTAGCATTGAGCTTCTGGAGAATAGAAACCAACTTAGTCTATGCTGTGCCTTTAGTCCAGTATTTGTCACACACAGAAGAGGCCCAGTACTTACTAGATAAATTGTTAAATGATCTCTACTGTAGTGTAGGTTAAAATTATATCATGAGTCAACATTTTTCAGCAATAGTGCAGGACTGACCAGAAGACTTCTTCTTAGCAATTTTTTTTCATATTCCTACACATTAAATGGCAATATTTTACCATATAGTAAAACATTGTGTCTGCTATGCTTTTTAAAACTATATACTCATTTTAGAAAAACACATTTTAAACTTAAATGTGTATATATGCAATTGCACACACATATATAATATGTAGTATATATATGTAAGTATATATACATATATATATATTGCACAGCACACGTATACTTTTTTCTTCATTTTAGAAACATACATTTTGTATAGTAATACAATATACACACTGAGAAACAATTTAATAGAATGATTTGATTTTTTTTAAACAATAGGAAAAAAATTCAGGTTATAGAACTCGTGCCAGGTCAAATTTAAAAGAATTAAACTACATTTTTCAAAGTGGGTTAGTGAGACACATATAGATATTTTCTTTATATTTGGTTCTATATGTGCACATATATGTTATCTATATATAGATATGTAAATATTTTTACTTCATTGTTAATATTAAAATAAGTCTTCTGCATTAGAAATAAGAACTTTCTGCAATTCATACACACACACACTCAAGAAAAACACAAAACCATTTTATTCATACATATATATCTGCAAGTGGTGATTATGTTTGTATACTTTCTTTAATTGTGGTCTCTGGCCTGGCTGCTAGTATGACCTCAGGAGTGGAAATAACTGGGAAAGATATATTCACATACATGAATTTTTTTAAATATATAATTTTAAAAATACATTTTGTATTTGGCATCAAATTTAATTAATTATTGGTTGGGGAGCAAAGAACTAAAATACCAAATAAATTCCAAATTGGTCTTCATAAATAAATGAAATTGATTAATTATATCACTAACCCTAAACTTGGTTTACAACATGATAAGGGACGTCACAATTGTTCACTACTACTCTTTTGTTTTGTGGGTGGGAAAGGCTCAGTGTTTTTAATAAGCACCCACTCACAGCTTCTTTGGTACTTTTACTTATCATTTTTACTTCTAACTCTTCTTCTTGAACCTCTACCTGGGGCTAGAATGTGTTTGTATACACTCAACATATTTAGCTTATACCCCAGAATGAAATGGAGCTATTCTAGAAGCAGGAATGTGAAAGAATTTATTAAGGTTAATTTTTTTTCCTGTCCTAATAAATGTGGATAATTCTGTAGATGATTATAGTGCAGTAAGTATGTTAAAAGAAAACTCTGAGCTGGACCGTGATGTAGCCTTTGAAACATTCCTTTGCCTAGAGTAGGAAGTGCTCAGTTTATTAGCCATTTTTATTCTGGTCAAGGAATTGATGGGTTCCCACAAAAACAAAATTCCCCTTAATGAGCTGTTAATTGTTTACATGCAGACGTAACTTGCTTCATGCTATTTCTCCTAATTTTGCTAATGAATTCCTGGCCCTGCTGCTACTATGGCCTCAGGCAAACTGCCATAAAAATGCAGGTGTGCTTAGCGGGTATAATAAAAGTATGATAAAAGTACAGATGCGCATAGCAGGTTTGTCAGTTGATCTGCTCATATGGGCTTAAAAGAACTTCGCATTTCTATAAATTAAGAAATGAATCACTAGTGCCCTGATTCTCTGATTGCCCTGACTTCATCATTTTCTCCCCAGGCCCAGACTGAGGAGGCTATTTTATAAGAGTTGAAGATGACTCATTACCCTACATTACTTTGTCTCACAGATGGCATCATTTTATCTTATGCACAAAGAGACTGACAAGTGATATTGTTGCATTGATTTTATTGTATTAGGCTATGGAGAGCACTGGCTGTGATGAATATATAATGCAGGACAGGCATTTGCATTTGGGACTTGGGACTCTGGAAGGCTAGACAGATAAAAAGGGAAAATTTCAAAAGACAGTATATAGAGGATGGAAAAAAGAATGTCAAGAGAGTGTGAGATGTTGTCTATATATCAGAGAATTCTGAACACTAGTTAATGGTTCTTAGGCTAATTTGGTCATTTGCCACTGAAAAGTAGTTTCAAAACTGCTGAAACTGTTGACTCAAGGCTTTTAAACTATTGTTCATAGATATATACTTAGCTGATAATTTTCATTAACCAAGGAACCGAGGGAGGCAGTCAGGCTGAATAAATGATTGGTCTCTTGCCAATGCTGAAATGATAAGGCAACACGATCTCCCTTCCATGAGAGATAAGTATCCTTTGTCAGGTATACACAGATGGACATGTACAGATATTTGTTGTGTGTGTGCTTTTCTTTTTTTATTATGAACAAATTCATATTTTTTATTCATGTATGTTCTTGTTCAAGTTCCCTTCCCCCTCCCACCCCTTCCATTCACTCTCTCTTCTCCACATCACTTTATCTCCTTCCCAGTAATTGTCCTTGAATACATATGTGACAGGAGTCGAAATAGATGTAGACTCACTAGGAAGTAGTTTTAACCTACCCTGAAGGATGTGTCAGAGATAATTTTGTAGGTTAATTTATTTATTTTGACAAATTCAGGAAGGAAAAAAATGCTGTCATCTGAGGAGAATCATGTGTCAATTTCTTTTGTCAGAAAGCTACATGTTTTGCTATAGATATCTGCATCACGAAGACCAAATTATCAAAGCTTGTTGTGATAAGAGAAGGTACATTTTACTCAGCAAAGCAAGCAAACACTAGTGTAGCATAGTTAGATAATAGTGCTTCTAAAGTCACTTGATGGCATCTGTTAAAACTCAGGTTCTGTAGATCAATGCCAGAAATATGTTTTTGTTTGTGTAGCACATATTAATCTTACCTTATCATAACTTCTGGAAACAAGATATATCACAGTATTTTAAAAGCCAAATAAAATTTGATCTGGAGATCTTTTATGGAAATTGTGAGGAAGATTAAAAACACGTCACCATTGGGTCTGCCTTCATATCTCTCTAGGGTTTACATAGTCCACAGTTTCAAATGTCTGTACTAATACGGTAAACCTTGCAATCTTTGGCAGTTTGTGGCTAGGACTGGCTTCTCTTTGTGTTGCTTATGTAGAACTCAGGCACAATTCTGTTTTTTCCCAAATGGGCACATGTTTTTAAAACAAATGTCTCACATTTTGAAGAACACAAAATAGAAGTGACCTTTCCAGTCCTGGGACTCCCTTATGCCTATACTTAGTTATTTCCACCATCACTATTGTAAACAACTTCACTCCACCTGATCTTTCCATGGATGGTTGCACATAATGCCTTCCCGGTGGAACTTTGAACAATGTGATTCAGTCATTCTTGTGGAAAAGTCAAAGAGAAAATGTGAAAACAAAGTTCTACCAAATGAGTCTATCCCATTAGCAATAGTTTTTATTAACAAAACAATATAAGCATCTTTAACTGCCCTTGTAGGAGAGGGGATATGTTGAAGGTATGCTATCTTCCTCCCTTTAGCTATCACATTATTGAAACAATGACCCCTAAGAACTAAAATTCTCCAAGGAGTTATGAATTGGAGAAGGGAAAAAAACTGAATTCCTAGAATGAGACAGAGATAGAACTTGCCTCCAGGGAAGAAACCACACAGCTTTAATAAAAACATATGCATTTTTCATGACTGTTTCCTCTTTTCTGTAAAACTGTTAAGTATGCTCCTGAAAAGGCAGAGAAAAATTTGGAGTCTTACCCTGGTGTAAATAAATCCATCTTCCTTACTATATCCCCCTTTATCTGAAGATGTTGTTTTTGAGTTTTTGTTTTTGTTTGCCTGCTTGTTTGCTTTGATTTTTCAAGACAGGGCTTCCCTGTGTAGCCCTAGCTGTTTTCAGTAGATCAGGCTGGCTTCAAACTCAGAGAGCTCTGTCTGCTGCTGTCTCCCAAGTGCTTGGATTAAAGGCTTGCGACATGCATGGTTTTATGAATCTAAGTCCCCACCACAACAGAACATTCCTACTACTACAAAGTGAATATAAGGTTCGTGTAGCTGCAGTCTGGTATTGATTAACAAAGTACAAGGTCAGAGGGGCAATGTTAAGATGGAATCCATTCTAGATTAATCTTTCCCAAGTGAAGTGTGGTCCCATTCACTTCCTTTAAAAATTAGTGGCTTTTCATTGACTATCAAACCAAATGAAACCTTTCAGATTCCCTAAAACATGGCTTTAACTTCTATTTTCTGTTTTCTTTTTTATACATAACACACATTTAGGCAAAAATGGATTGTGTTGAATGAAGACTGTGCTAGCTTAGCTCCTGCAGTGTTGATCCCCTTGCCTCCCTCTCACTCTGCTCGGCTTTTGGAGATCTGACTCAACTGAACCTAGAAGCTCTGTCTTCCTTTGAAGCTCAAAACATTATTTTTCTACTTCTGCTTTTGACTTTCTTATAATCTGACTTGAATTTTGGTTATTTATATTCTTGCTTTAGCTTTTCAACTACACTGCAGATTTTCTGAGAGCAAGGACTGTGACCTAGAGACGAGCGATGTATCGGAATGCCTCAGTGCCTGGATATTCAACAAAACTTTGGAAATTAGTAGATCAACTCCTAACCTATTTTTTTGATCAGACACTATTTTCTTCCTACAGGTGTTTGGGACTAGATCTGTTTTTGTACATGTGAATTTCTCTCTCCAACAGTTCTCAAAACTTGGCCTCCTACAGAGTAAAAACATACATAGCTATTTGTTTCTGGTTCTTTCAGTTTTCTTTGTAGCTTCTTTTCTGATCTGTAACTCTCAAAACATTTCTTTGTCCACTTTTCTTTTGAAGTTACATTAGACTGGGTTGAAAAAGTTGTAATTATTCCAGGCTCTAAATTTGTTCAAATTACTGAAAAACACAAAGATTTTCTATGAGCATAAAATTGATTTTTAATTTAAAAAATGGGTAGAGAAGGAACTAACTCAAATAGGAAGAACTGTACTCTGACCTTGGCAAAGGCTAATTTCCATCTTTCCTTCTCTTCTCCTCTAACCTAGATATTCTTTGACCAAGCTGATGTAGCCTTTTAGTGAAGATAGTTCTGTTTTGCACTGGGACTCCACTTTGATAACACATAACACCCTTTAATATCATTGTTTTAAAAATAATTGAACTCTGACATCCTCTTCAAACTGTGATTCTATAAAGCAAGACACCTTCTTTCCTTCCTCTTCCTTCCTTCCTTTTTTCCTTTCTGCTTTCTCTTATTTTTGTTCTTAAACTTTCCAGTAATTAACATTTAGTATCCAGCCAAAACCGTTTCTTATTTGTTGTGATGCATACAATATTTTAATTTTTAAAATTTATTTTATTATACATTCAGGACTTAGTATAGCACCTAAAACATAGAAAATGTTAGGTAACTGTTTGAAAAATAACATATAAATGAGCTGTGATGTACATATACCAGGCATACAATACTTATTTTACGAGGTTGTACACTCACTGAAGCTATGAGTTAGTTTTACTTCAATTTGTTTCTCTCTAAAACCATATAGTAACATATAAATTGAAGGCAAAATTGAAGGCAATCAGAAGGGTAAAAAAGGTCTTAATTCTATTCATCATGCCAGCATACTCTGTATCACAATGGATCATTTGCTTAGTCCTTCTGTATCAATTGTACTTTCCATGTGAAAGTTCCTTGATAATTTTAAATTTTCTGATTTAGAAAATGATTCAGAAAATGGAGAAAATTTCTAGGTTTTGTTTACTTGAAGATAGCAAGAACTATAGAAATATTATTAGCAATATTTAAAGATAAGAAAGTGCACCTGATAGGGAACTTACATCAAGTAGGCTCAGTCTGTTGGCTAATTTCACATTCTGGCTAAATATTCCTATAAACAAAATATGTAACTTTCATCTCACAAAGCTTTAAAACAAAATTCAATAGAACTTAGCCCTAAAACCAGGGCAAATACCTTTTTATGCAGGTTGATTTGAAAGTTTTCTGGAACTTAGCAGTTCTAAGTTATGGTGTAATTGATTAATCATTATTGAATTTGATTCTTAACCTACAGACCTAGAATGTCCAGTTTTTCAAAAGACAAGGCTATACTTTTTTTGAAGTCAAAATAGTAAGGACTTTGCTTAGATATTTTATCTAAAAGAACTAGCTTATACTCTTGACCATTGGGTACTATGACTGCTTGGAGAGATACCTAAACATTTCATTAATCATTATATACCAAAAATAGAGACGTAAGCTAATAGTTATGGAACCCTTTTTTGTGACAGCTATTGTTCCTTTTTAATGTTCAGAACATGCCCGACAAAGACTCCAAACTATATTAAAAAATGGATTCACATACCAAAAGTAATATACTCTGACTACCATAGAAAGCATTTGTTGTGGTGCCACTAACCATGTTTATCTAAAGCTAAGAGCCTGTATCACAAGACAGGATGGTAGAGATTGCTAAACAGAATCATATGAAAAACTCTCTTAATAAACTGGAGAATGAACATTTATGATCACTGGGAAGACTGCTGTAGAGGACAAGGCAGAGTGATCAAATAAATAGGTCCAGAATATTGGTTTAATGACATTTTAAGATTTACCTGTGTGATGTTGAGACTCAAAACAAGAAATATGATTTATATGTAAAACAGAGTAAGAGATTTCTGCAGAAGCACATTCAGAATGAAAAACCAGACACCCAATATTTCAATCAGGAAAAAAACAGTTTAGTCTGGATAATATGTCCAATTTAATTATACTTGAGAAAAGTATTAATCTCTGTGTGACTTAAACTTCTAGATTAGAAAATATATAAAGTCACATATTAAAAAAATCACAGAAATCTTATTAAGCTCCAATCAAGGTGCTGGTTTACATTTTAATCTAGTGGCCTTAAATGTTGCCTTAATGAAGTGTACAATATGTACTATTTCAATATATGTTCATGCTTCTGTTGACCTTATAATAGGACTAGATATGAGAATGTATATCATTTCAGTAAGGAGATTAAATATGCCTTTAGTGTAAGACTATAGTGAAATTAATCAATGAATCTTATTTTGACCTAGAAATAATGATAGTGTCCAAATATAGGAGAAGTAAGCAACTTTTTAATATTCTAGTTTCCTATTACTAAAAGAAAAAATTTTAAGCTGAAGAAATGATAGTAAGAGTTTGAAACTATTTTGTTCTTGATCCTGCTTAAATAATGGCTTAGAATAAGTTTTTATTTACTAATAGAATTTTGATTTAAAATAAATGGGAAGTTTAGAGTTGTGCTTTTATGCTACTGTTTGAAGAATAGGAACTCTTTGTACAAAAAGATAAATAGGTACTTTATTTGACTGAGGTTTATTTTGTTTTGTTTGTTTGTTTCCAAAAAGTACTTTAGCTACTTGTATGCCACTATTAAGCTCCAGTTATACGCACAAAAAATTCTATTCATATTATATATTAACAGTATGTTCTATGAATTAGGATTATAAAGTGCTCTTTGGGGACTCTGAAAAGGCTTTTATTGTTTTGTTGGGATCAATACATAATATATAAGGATAGTTTTCTGCTCTGGTGGCAACACACATTTCTTCAAAATACTGCTTCTCAATGTATCTGAGATAAAATTTTGAATACATACTATCTTTTCTAATGTACTCCTTATCTAAAACTATTTGGAAGATTAATACTCCAAATTGCTAGCTAGATATTCTAATTGTAAAAGTGCAAATGTGAGTACTTTCTTGAAAACATTGTCCTTCTGGAGTTGTATTCTTTAAAGCTAAACTGTCTTAAACTGCTTCAGTCTCATTAATAATACTTTGAAACAACAAAAATCTACTAATTAAACAATATTGCTTCTTGAGATTGCAATTAGGCACAAATGAATTAATGAAATATTAACTGTAACATTTAAATAGCATTTTTTGAATATACTTATCAGAATAGTTTTTTTTCTTATTGGCGTTTATTGTTATTTATTTATTTTAGCCATTCAGACTGTGGTAAGATGAAAGTTAAAGCTGTTTTAATTTGTATTTTCTTAAAATCTAGGTACAACTGTAGCAGTTCCTTGGAAGAATTTTGTGGGTCACTTACGTATACAATCATATCATCTGCAAATAGAGATGGCTTAACTTCTTCTTTTCCAATTTGTATCCCCTTAATCTCTTTTTGTTCCCTTATTGTTTAGCTAAAACTTCAAGATCTATATTGAATAGATAAGGGGAGAGAGGACATCCTTGTCTAGTTCCTGATTTTAGTGGGATTGCTTTGAGTTTTTCTCCATTAAGTTTAATACTGGCTGTAGACTTCTTGTAAATTGCCTTTAATATATTTAGGTATTCTCCCTGTATTCCTGCTCTATCCAGGGCTTTAATCATAAAGGAGTGTTGGATTTTGTCAAAGGCCTTTTCAGCATCCAAGAATATGATCATGTGGTTTTGTTTCTTTAGTTTGTTTATATGATGGATAACATTTACAGTTTTTTGTATGTTAAACCAGCCCTGCATTTCTGGGATGAAGCCTACCTGGTCATGGTGGATGATATCTTTTATACAATATTGTATACGGTTTGCCATTAGTTGAGGATTTTTGCATCACTATTCATGAGGGAAATTGATCTGTAATTCTCCTTCTTTGTTGTGTCTTTGAGTGGCTTGGGTATTAGGATAATTGTGACCTCATAAAAGGAATTTGGCAATATTCCTTCAATTTCTACTGTGTGAAATAGTTTGAAGAGTAACAGTAGTAACTCTTCTTTGAATGTCTGGTAGAATTTGGCACTGAAACCATCTGGACCAGGGCTTTTATTTTTGGGGAGGTTTTTAATGACAGCTTCAATTTCCTTAAGGCTTATAGGCCTGTTTAGGTAATTAATCTGATCTTCATTTAATTTTGGTAGATGGTACCTGTCCAGGAAGCTGTCCATTTCTTCTAGGTTTTCCATTTTTGTGGAATACAGATTTTCAAAATATGATCTGATAATTCTCTGTTTTACCTGGGGATCTGTTGTTATGTCCCCCTTTTCATTTCTGATTTTGTTGATTTGAACACTCTCTGTTTTTTGATTAGTTTGACTAAGGGATTACTATATTGTTAATTTTCTCAAAGAACCAACTCTAAGATTCATTGATTCTTTGTATCATTCTTTTTGTTTCAATTGTATTGATTTCATTTCTAAGTTTGATTATTTCCTGTTGTCTACTCCTTTTAGGTGAGTTCGTTTCTAATTGTTCTAAGGCTTTCAGCTGAGCTGTTAGGTCTCTAGTGTGGGATTTCTCTAAGTTTTTCATATAGGCATCTAGCGCTATGAAGTTTCCTCTTAAGAAATCAGTAGCCCTTCTATACACTAAAGATAGAAGAGCTGAAAAAGAAATAAGGGAAACATTACCCTTCATAATAGCTGCAAATAGTATTAAATACCTTGGAGTAACTATAACCAAAGAAGGAACAGATCTATTTGACAAAAACTTTAAATCACTGAAGAAAGAAATTGAAGAGGATATCAGAAAATGGAAAGCTCTCCCATGTTCCTGGGTAGGTAGGATCAACATAGTAAAAATGGCAATTCTACCAAAGGCAATCTAAAGATTCAATGCACTGCCCATCAAAATCCCAACACAATATGTTTTGGAACTTGAAAGAACAATACTCAATTTCATTTGGAATAACAGGAAATCCAGGATTGCCCAAACAATTTTACTCAACAAAAGAACCTCAGGAAGTATAACCATCCTTGACTTCAAGTTATACTATAGAGCTACAGTAATAAAAACAGCCTGGTACTGGCATAAAAACACACTTGTGGATCAATGGAATAGAATTGAGGATCCAGACATTAACCCAAAAACTTATGAACATCTGATCTTTGATGAAGAGGCCCAAAATGTTCAATGGAAAAAAGATAGTATATTTAACAAATGGTGTTGGCATAGCTGGATGGAAGTGTGTAGAAAAATGCAAATAGATATGAGCCTGTCACCCTGAACAAAACTCAAATCCAAATGGGTCAAAGACCTCAACATAAACCCAGCCACTTTGAACTTGATAGAAAAGAAAGTGGGAAATACACTTCTATGAATTGGCACAGGTGACCACTTCCTAAATATAACATCAGTGGCACAGGCACTAAGACCAACAATCAATAAGTGAGATCTTCTGAAGCTAGGAATCTTCTGTAAACCCAAGGACACTGTCAATAGGACAAAACGATAGCCTACAGAATGGGAAAAGATTTTCACCAACCCTACAAGTGATAGAGGACTGATCTCTAAGATATAAAAAGAGCACAAGAATCTGGAGCCCAAAACCTTGAATAACCCAATCAAAAAATGGGGTTCAGATCTAAAAAGGAAATTCTCATCACAGGAATTATGAATGGCTGAAAGGCACCTGAAAAAGTGCTTATCATCTTTAGCCTTCAGAGAAATGCAAATCAAAACAACTTTGAGATACCACCTAACACCTGTTAGATTGGCTAAGATAAAAGGCACAGATGACAGCCTATGTTGGAGAGGATGCAGATCAAGGGGAACACTCCTCCATTGTTGGTGGGAGTGTAAGCTTGTTCAGCCACTTTGGAATGCAATATGACAGTTTCTCAGAAAATTGAGAATCAATCTCCCCAAGGACCCAGTAATACCACTTCTGGGGGTATACCCTAAAGAAGCACATTCACACTCCAAAGGTATTAGCTCAACTGTATTCATAGCAGCATTATTTGTAATAGCAAAAACCTGGAAACAACCTAGATATCCCTCAACTGAAGAATGGATTAACAAACTGTGGTACATCTACACAATGTAATACTACTCAGCAGTAAGAGAAATGATATCCTAAAATTTGCAGGCAAATGGATGGATTTGGAGAATATCCTCCTGAGTGAGGTATCACAAACTCAGAAAGATAAGCAGGGGATGTACTCAATCATTTGTTGTCTTTAAACAAACAAACAAGAAAAAAGCAAAACATGCCCAAACTGCAAACCACAACCACTGAACAGCTTGGGATCAGAAACACCCTGGACTGACCCTTCAGATCCCACTCAACCTACAGGAACACTTGACTCACTCTTGGGGGGGGGGGGATAATCTTTTCCCATTCTGTAGGCTGTCGTTTTGTTCTACTGACAGTTTCCTTGGCTTTACAGAAGTTTCCCAGCTTCAGGAGATCTCACTTATTGATTGATGATTATTAGTGTCTGTGCCACTGGTGTTATATTTAGGAAGTGGTCACCTGTACCAATATGTAGAATTGTATTTCCCACTTTCTTTTCTATCAAGTTCAAAAGTGGCTATGTTTATGTTAAGGTCTTTGATCCACTTGGATTTGAGTTTTGTGCAAGGTTACAGGCTTGCATCTATTTGTATTTTTCTACACACAACCATCCAGCTATGCCAACATCATTTGTGAAATATACTATCTTTTTTCCATTGAATATTTTGGGCCTCTTTGTTGAAGATCAGGTTTTCATAGGCTTTTGGGTTAATGTCTGGATCCTTAATTCTATTCCATTGATCCACAAGTATATTTTTATGCCAGTACCAGGCTGCTTTTATTACTGTAGCTCTATACCATATAATTTGTAGCTCTTGACCATATAATTTGTGATAAAGCAAATATCAAAAGATACAAAAATATTTGAAACAATGCTGTATAACATATTGAACCACCAGGGCCTAAAGTTAGAGTTCAACAACATCAAAAATCAAACAAAGCCTATCATATCGTGGGAAATAAACGTCACTCAGATGAATCACTTCTGAGTCCAGGAAGAAATTAAGAAAGAAATCAAAGTCTTCCTAGCATTTAATGTAAATGTATCCACAATGTAAATTTGTGGGACACAATGAAAGCAATCTCAAGAGGAATATTCACAGTGCTACATTCCTATATGAAAAACCTAGAGAAAACCCACACTAGAGAACTAACAGCTCAGCTAAAAGCCTTAGAGAAATTAGAAGCAAACTCACATAGAATGAGTAGATGGCAGGAAATAATCAAACTTAGAGCTAAAATCAATACAATTGAAACCAAAAGAACAATATAATGAATCAATGAATCAAAGAGTTGGTTATTTGAGAAAGTCAACAAGATATAGAAGCCCTTATCCAAAGTAATCTAAAAGCAGAGAGAAAGTGTCCAAATCAACAAAATCAGAAATGAAAAGGGGAACAAAATAACAGATGCCCCCAAAATCCAGAGAATTATCAGATCATTCTTTGAAAATCTATACTCCACAAAATGATAAACTAGAAGAAATATACAGCTTTCTGGACAGGTACTATTTACCAAAATTAAATGGCAGATTAATTACTTAACAGGCCTATAACCCTTAAAGAAATTGAAGCTGTCATTAAAAGCCTCCCCAAAAATTAAAGCCCTGGTCTAGATGGTTTCAGTGCAGAATTCTAACAGTCATTCAAAGAAAAATTACTACCATTACTCCTCAAACTATTTCACACAGTAGAAAATGATGGAATATTGCCAAATTTCTTTTATGAGGCCACAATTACCCTAATACCCAAGCCACTCCAAGACACAAAAAAGGAGAATTGCAGACCAATTTCCCTCATGAATATTGATGCTAAAATTCTCGACAAAAATTTTGCAAACCGTATACAACAGTATATAAAATATATTGTCCACCATGACCAAGTAGGCTTCATCCCAAAAATGCAGGGCTGGTTTAACATATGAAAAACCGTAAACGTATCCATCATATAAACAAACTAAAGGAACGAAACCACATGATCATATTCTTAGATGCTGAAAAAGCCTTTGACAAAATCCAACACTCCTTTATGATTAATGCCCTGGAGAGATCAGGAATACAGGGAGAATACCTAAATATAATAAAGGTGATTTACAAGAAGCCCACAGCCAATATTAAACTTAATGGAGAAAAACTCAAAGCAATCCCACTAAAATCAGGAGCTAGACAAGGATGTCTTCTCTCCCCTTATCTTTTCAATATAGTTTTCAAAATTTTAGCTAAAGCAATAAGAGAATGAGAGGAGATTAAGAGGATACAAATTAGAAAAGAAGAAGTAAAACTATCTCTATTTGTTGATGATATGATTGTATACGTAAGTGACCCACAAAATTCTTGCAAGGAACTTCTACAGCTGATAAACACCTTCAGCAATTTAGCAGGATACAAGTTTTTTTCTTTAATGCTTCTCAAGTAGTTTATTTGGTACAAAGAAAGCAAAGAGGTGGGGAGAGAAAGTTGAGTTTCACAAAATCTTTGCATTGTTTTTGCAGGACAATAGTATGGCAACTATAATTAAATTCCCTTGGATTAGAAAGATATCTATTTCTTTCAAAGTAGTTTTGTAATATATACTTGGAAATTTTCATTTTAATGTTACATTTATTTAATTAATTATGGTAATTTTTTACTATCTACAAGATAATGCAGCAATAAAAGATGATCTTTAGGAATGCCTTTGGAAGAAAGAGCCAAAAGAGAGTAATGCATTCTCTTACAATTTCTTTGATCTGGGATCACTGTCTTTCATGACAAGTATGTCATGAAGATAAAAGGCAAGTGAGTTTGATAGAGATGTTTTAAACAGGAGGTGAATAACTATTTGAAGAGCTTCCATTTTACTGACATTTAGTACCTTTTTCAAATATTTCATTATTTTCATAAATAATGAATATTCTAAGAAATATTTCATTAAAGTCCCTAAGTGATGGCTAATGATCATCTTAAAGCAAAAACCCCTAATCTCTATTGCTTTGTTTCTTATGAAAGGAAACAAAAAGTGGCAATGAAATACATCATAAGAAATATATTTTGATTTCTTTTTTTGAATTTTATTTTTATTAGTATGAATAAAGAAGTCACATTTTCTATCCTTGTATGTCCTTATTTAAGGTCCATTCCCCCTCCTACAACATCAGATCATTCTCTCTTCTCCACATATCACTATCCGCACCATGGGCATGTGGTCCCAAGGTCCATTGTTCCCAATATTGCTTAGTTCAACCTCCACTCCTGGCAAATCCAGTTTTCTTCCCCCAACACCAAGATTGAGTCAGGTGTTCCTCTAGGGGGAGTGGGACCCAAGGAGTCAGTCCAAGATGTTTCTGATACCGAGCTGTTCAGTGGTTGCAGTTTGCGGCTTGGGCATTATTTTGGGGAGTTCTGCCACCTGAACCCAGGCCCTGAATTGCCACTCCATTGCAGCACAGAGCACTTTCTGCTCAGAACACAACTGGGAAATTAGAAGAGGGGGAACAGCTCCGTCCCTTGTTCCTGGGCGCATGCCTCAATGGTAAGCTACTTGACTTCAGTGGGAGTACAGTCTGCACAGACTATGACTGCTTTGGTGGCACAGGGAAACAGAGGAATTCCAAGAGGTACAGCTGAGAGATCAGAGGTCAGGGATGACTTCTGCCACCTGAACCCAGGAAAAGATACAGCTTCTCAGCTTTGGTGAGGGACAGAGCCCACCCAGTACACAATGGGTGTAACAGCAGTGGGAGAAGAACCAAGACCCTGGGCACACAGCTGAGAGGTGAGTGGTCAAGAGGTGATGACTGTCATCATAGCACTGAGACCTCACCAAAACGGCCAACCCTCTGAACACATAGCTGATTAATAGCCCTTAGACCAACAACTCACTAAGATATGACCAAGAACTAACCAAGAGTGAATTGAGGAAACAATGGGTAGATGGTAGTGCAAGAATACATACAACAATACAAAGGTCAACAAGACACCACCAGAAGAAGCAAGTAGCTCTATAGCTTCAAGACCTGAAAATAAGAATGAAGAGGGAACAGAAGGAAATGATCTTAAAACCAACTTTATAAAACTAATAGAAGCCTTAAAAGAGGACATTAAAAAACTCCCTTAAAGAAATAGAAGAAAATATACACAGAAAATTAGAAGAGATGAACAAAGCCCTAAAAGAAAATAAAGAAAACTAAGAAAAAGAAAACAAACAAGTGATAGAAATTTACCAAGAATTAAAAACTGAAATAGAAGCAATAAAGAAAGCACAAATTGAGACAAAACTAGAAGTAGAAAAACCTGAAAAAAAATGATCCAGAACTACAGATTCAAGCATAACCAACAGAATCCAAGAGATGGAAGAGAGAATCTCTAGGGTGGAAGACTCAGTAGTGGTAATAGATACATCAGTTAAAGAAAGCACTAAAACCAAATAAGTCATAACACAAAGTACCCAGGAAATTTGGGACACCATGAGAAGACCAAATCTCAGAATAATTGGAATTGAAGGAGGAGAAGAATACCACCTCAAAGACACAGAAAATATATTCAACAAAATCATACAGGAAATCTTCCGCAAACAAAAGAAAGAAATGCCTATAAAAATATAGGATGCTTAAAGAACACCAAATAGACTAGACTCAGAAAAAAAACTCTGCTCTCTATATAATAATCAAGACTCTAAACCCACAGAACAAAGAAAAAATATTAAGAACTGCAAAGGAAAATGGTCAAATTATCTATAAAGGCAGACCCATCAGAATAACACCTGACTATTCAATGGAAACAATGAAAGAAGGTCCTGTTCAGGCATTAAACAGACACTAAAAGTGAATGGATACCAACCTAGACTACTGTACCCAGCAAAACTATGAATCAACATAGATGGAATAAACAAGATATTTCATACCACAGATTTAAACATTACCTAACCACAAATCCTGCCCTACAAAAAGCCCCAGAGGGAAAACTCCAAAGTAATAAAGCCAGAAACATCCATGTAACCATAGACAATTGATAAGCCAACAGAACAATCCCCCTGAAAAAAAGGAAAGGCAAGCTTCTACCAAAAATAAAGGGACATATTGATCATTGGTCATTAATATCCCTTAATATCAATGGACTCAATTCACCTATGAAATGACACACTCTAACACAATGGATACAAAAACAGAAACCATCTTTCTACTGCATACAAGAAATTGACCTCAACTTTAAAGACAGACACAAACTCAGAGTAAAGGGCTGGGAAAAGACTTTCCAATCAAGTGACCCTAAGAAACAAGCTGGTGTAGCCATTGTAAAATCTAACAAAATAGACTTTAATCTAAAATCAAAAAAAAAAAAAAAAAAAAAAGAAATCAGGAAAGTCATTACTTACTTATCTCAGGAAAAATTCACAAAGACTAAATATCAATCCTAAATATCTATGCCCCCAACACAAGAGCACCAACATATGTAAAAGAAACACATCTAAAGCTTATACCCCATATCAATTCTCACATACTAATAGTGAGAGACAATACCCCACTTTCACCCTTGGATAGGTCAACCAGACAGAGACTCAACAGAGAAATATACGATCTAGCAGAAGTTATGCCCCAATGGACATAGTAGATCTACAAACCCTCCACCCAAACAAAAAGGAATATACATATTTCTCAGCTCCCCATGGAACTTTCTCTAAAATCGAACACATACTAGGTCATAAAGCAAATACCAAAAATTGTGTGTAAATCCTTGTACCACTTCAGAGCTCTATGGTCAAAAGTTAGAGTTCAGCAACATCAAGAATCAGAGAAAGCTTACCAACTCATGGAAACTAAACATCAGTCAATTGAACCATCTCTGGGTGAAGGAAGAAATTAAGAAAGAAATCAAAGACTTTTTAGAATTTAATGAAAATGAATCCATGACATACCCAAACTTATGGGATACAATGAAAGCAGTTTTAAGGGCAAAATTCATAGCAGTAGATGCCTACATAAAAAACAACAATAACAACAACAACAAGAAAAAAAACAACTAGAGAAATCCCACACAAGAGAACTATCAACACAGCTAAGGGTCTAAGAACAACTAGAAGCAAACTCACCTAGAAGGAGTAGATGTCAGGAAATAATCAAACTTAGAGCTGAAATCAACACAATTGAAACAAAAAGAACAATACAAAAAAATCAATGAATGAGGGAGTTGGCTCTTTGAGAAAGTCAAACCCTTATCCAAGCTAAACAAAAAGCAGAGAGAGAGTATGCAAATCAACAAAATCAGAAATGAAAAGGAGGACATTTCAACAGACCTCCATCAAATTCAGAGAATTATCAGGCCATACTTTGAAAATCTATATTCCACAAAAATGTAGAATGTAGAAGAAATGGACAGCTTTCTGGATAGATACCACTTACCAAAAATAAATTAAGATCACATTAAAGACCTAAACAGACCTAAAACACCAAAGAAAATTAAAGCTGTCATTAAAAGTCTCCCAAGTAAAAAAAGCCCAGTCCCAGATGGTTTCACTGCAGAGTTCTACCAGATATCAAATAAGAACTAATACCAATACTCCCCATATAGTAGAAACCAAAAGAATATTGCCAAACTCTTTTCATGAGGCCAAAATAACTGTGATACCCATGCTACTCAAAAACGCAACAAAGAAAAAGAATTAGAGACCAATTTCCATAATGAACATTGATGCAAAATTTCTCAACAAAATTCTGGCAAACCAAATTCAAAAACATATTTTAAAAAGCTATTTGCCATGATCAAATAGGTTTCATTCCAGAAATGCAGGGATGGTTCAACCTACAGAAAACTGTAAATGTTATTCCTCATATAAACAAAGTGAAGGGAAAAAACCACATAATCATTTCCTTAGATGCTGAAAAAGTCTTTGACAAAATCCAACATGCCTTCATGATAAAAGTCCTGGAGAGATCAGGAATACAGGGAAAATACCTGAATATAATAAATGCTATTTACAAAAAGCCAACAGCCAACATCGAACTAAATGGAGAAAAACTCAAAGCAATCCCACTAAAATCAGTAACTAGACAAGGCTGTCCCCTCTCCTCTTATCTATTCAACATTGTTCTCCAAGTTTTAGCTAAAGCAATGAGAAAATGAAAGGAGATTAAGGGGATACAAATTGGAAAAGAAGAATTGAAACTTTCTCTATTTGCAAATGACATGATTATATACATAAGTGACCCACAAAATACTACCAGGAAACTTGTACAGCACATAAACACCTTCAGCAATCTAGCAGGATACAAGATTAATTCAAAGAATTCAGTAGCCCTCTTATACACTAAAGATTAAAGGGCTGAAAAACAATAAGGGAAACTTTACCTTTTATAATCGCTGGGAATAGGATTAAATACCTTGAAGTAATTATAACCAAAGCAGTATCAGATCTGTTTGACAAAAATTTTAGATCTCTGAAGAAAGAAATTGAAGAGAATATCAGAAAATTAAAAGATTTCCCATGTTCCCGGATAGGGAAGATCAACATAGTGAAAATGGTAATCTTACCAAAAACAATCTACAGATTCAATGCAATTCCCATCAAAATTCCAACACAATATTATTACAGACCTTGAAAGAACAATACTCAGTTTTTTTTTTTTTTTTTGGAATAACAAGAATGCCAGGATTGCGAAAAAATTTACACAACAAAAGAACCTCAGGAGGCATAACCATCCATGACTTCAAATTATACTAGAGAGCCACAGTAATAAAAACAGCTTGGTGCTGGCATAAAAACAGACTTGTTGGTCAATGGAACTCAAATCCAAGTGGATCAAAGGCCTCAACATAAACTCAGCTACACTGAACTTGATAGAAAAGAAAGTGGGAAATACCCTCCAAGGCATTGGCACAGGTGAACACTTTCTAAATATAACACCAGTGGCACAGACACTAAGAACAACAATCAATAAGTGGGACTTCCTGAAACTGAGATGCTTCTGTAAATCCAAGGATACAGTCAATAGGACAAAAAGACAGCCTACAGAATGAGAAAAGATTTTCATCAACCCTACAAGTGACAGGGGACTGATCTCTAAAATACATAGAGAACACAAGAAACTAGAGCCCCAAACCCTTAATAACCCAGTTAAAAAATGAGGTTCAGAAATAAAAATGGAATTCTCAGCAGAAGAATTAAAAATGGCTGAAAAGCACATGAAAAAAGTGCTCAACTCCTTTAGCCATCAGAGAAATGCAAATCAAAACAACTTTGAGATACCACCTTACACCTGTCACAGTGGCTAAGATTAAAAACACAGATGACAGCCTGTGCTGGAGAGGATGCGGAACAAGGGGAACACTCCTCCATTGTTGGTGGGAGTGTAAGCTTGTTCAGCCACTCTGGAATGCAGTATGCAGGTTTCTCAGAAAATTGGGAATCAATCTCCCTGACGATCCAGCAATACTACTCTTAAGCATATACCCTAAAGATGCACATTAGCACTTCAAAGGCATTAGCTCAACTATGTTCATAGAGGCTTTATTCATAATAGCAAGAACCTGGAAACAACCTAGATGCCCTCAACTGAAGAGTGGATTAACAAGCTGTGGCACATCTACACAATGGAGTACTGCTCAGCAGTAAGAAAAATGACATTCTAAAATTTGCAGGCAAATGGATGGATATGGAAAATATCCACCTTAGCAAGGTATCACAATCCCTGAAAGATAAGCAAGGGATGTTCTCAATCATTAGTGGACTTTAAAAAAAAAATAAAAACAGAAAGATGTCATTTTACACAAGAACTCAAAGCTAGAACATCGCTAAATCACACAATGTCTCACTTCTACATTGATGGCCTCTGACGGAGATGTGGGTCAAGAAAGACTTGTTTTCTTTAAGGGTCTGGTCACAGGGAGTTTAATTATGCTCCATTATTTAAATGAGCAGCATAAATTGGTGATTTTGTAAATGGAGAGATCAAAAGAGTGGGCATGATTCTGGCAGGTCTGATATCTGAGTTTGTTGGGATGCATGATGTGAAAACACCAAGTAGTAAATATACATATAAATTAAAAAAAAGAAAAAAGAACAAAATATATTTTTGACCACAAAAATATTTTAAAGTCTCTCTGCTTATTAACTATCACCAGTTGACATTGAGCAGAAACAAAATGTATATCAGTTTCTTCTAAGATCAGATAGTAGTCTAATTTGCTGGGTAAAATTCAACAGTGACGTAAGAGAGGCTCTCTTATTAGTACATATTCCTGACCATCATTCTACATTTGCAGTTCCCACTGAAATTAACAGATACCTCTCAGAAACTCTATCGTCTGATGTGGTTTTCAGATTTTAAACACATTGAAGGCCTTAATTAGCATGCAAATTCTACATTATTATAGACAGAATTTTATAGAGAAATTTCTACATTTCAAAATAATAATATATGGGATTTTACATGAAGAAGCATGCCATTAAAAATATTCCATTTACTCTCTCGAAGTAGTTCAAGAATAGTTAGTCTCATCTTTTTTTGGGGGGGGATGAGAAGGGGTCTAAGACTAAGGCCAAATAGAAGACTGAATTTTTTGTGTTCATACTTTCAAGCTGGAAGCAAACATAAAAATGACATTTATTATTTAAGTAACTACTCAGTTATTTAGAAGAAAATTAATACACATATGCTAAAAACTATACCATCTTGGTGACTGGGCATAAATATCAAAACTGAGCTCATAAAAGAAACCAAACCTGATAGTCCTGGAGGCTAAAGTTAAAGGGTTTTATTTGTATGTTTCCTGATAACTGTTAGAACTTGTTTCATGCCTCTCCCCTCTCCCGTATTTCAATCCTATGTAACATCCTCCTTTTGTCTATCTCATTATAGCTTCTTCCCACTGGTCAAGGCAGCATATATACCCCAAGTTATTCTCCTTTATGAAAATAACCACATTGGATTCATACCAATGCTAAAGAGTCTGTGTTAACTCAATTAAGTCAATCATCTGTAAAGGCTCTATTTCAAATGAGGTCAGATTCACTAGAATTGGAGGACTTGGAATTTGGTATCTTATGGACGAGTCATAGATCATAAGCTATACAGAGCTGAAATCAAAAATTGGTAGTATGAATAAACCTCGAAAAAGAACAAATATTTAGGTGACATGAATATTTTAGTATACCAAAGATGGTCAGAATTTCATAGGTGGGATGTTTAACTACCCTGAAAACTACCATTTCATATATAAAAATGTTTAGATACAGAAGACTGGAAAAGATACGTGTGAAGGTTTAGATAAATGAATTGGTCTATATTCCAAAAGATTAAAGAATAAACACAGAAGGTCCATGGTGATCTGAGATTTCACTATGCAGACTGTTTCCTGAACTATTTTATTTTGACCGTTTTTAACAGAGATGTTCACTATGATTTAAAGAATTTCTATTTTTTTAGCTCTGGTATAGAATATTGAGACTAGAATGCAAAAGAACAGATGCTACATTACTACATGCATGCTGTTAAAAACAATCTATTGGATTAAATTTTCTAGGAAAAAACCAAACCCCTGACCAAATTTTGACTATCTTGAACTGTCATTGTGGAACACTGTACTGTGATGAAAATGTTCTCTGTATGATGTAAATAAAATAACTAATTTGGCCTATGCACAGCACCGTAGAAGTGGGTGGAGAATCAGAGGACAAACAGATAAAAGGAGGGTGGAGTTAGTCTGTCACCATCCGACCCCCGAAGGAGGAACATGTAAGACATGCAGGTGAGCCACGGGCTGGGCCACGTGGTGGGTAGATTAGTAGAAATGGGTTGATTTAAGATGAAAGAGCTAACTAGTAATGTGCTTAAGACATGGGCCAAACAGTATGAAGTTTATGTAAGTGTCTGATTCATTTCTTTGGGGACAAAAGCCGCCACGGACCAGGTTCCAAACTTCCAGCCCAAACAGGCCCGAAAACATTCTACAACACTGTACTAGTCTTGAACTCAGAGTATGTTAGAATATAGTATTCTATTTAATATGTAGAGATATTTAATTAGTATGTAAAAAATTAAAAGCAGAATTAATGATTTAATTAATAGCTGTTTTGTTATTAATAGTTAGGTTACATATTTTTGATTGCTCAATGTTATTAATTTATAAATATGTAATTGGTTATTTTTATTTTTCTAATTTTGAGAATTCTATTTTAGTAGGAAATATTTAATAATAATTTCTTTAATAGTAATTTCTTTTTAAAAATTAAAGTATAAGATGGGCCAAAGGGATGGCTCAGTGGTTAAGAGCACTTGCCTATTCTTACAAAGGACCTGAGTTTAATTCCTAGCACCCACATGGAAGATCACAATCTAGTTCCAAGGGATATGACTCCTTCCACAAGCATTAAGCATAAAAATAGTGCATGCACACACACAGACACACTCATACACACACACATATGTATGCAAAATAATTATATAAAGTAAAATTTATTTATAAATTGGAGCATAAAAACTTATTTAAATTAAATTTTGTTATTTTTTATGCATTTTTGTTTTTAAAAAATGTTAATAGGGGCCTACATTCCTACTTGGTGGAACTATTTTTATATACTTAGTTGAAAATAATCAAATTTGAAATACAGTTCTTAAAAAAATGAAAACTTAATGTAAACTCATCAAATGACAGCATCATAATTACATGCATAAAAATTGAATATGTTTTTTGTAAACTTAGTTAACATAAATATAACCATGTGATATATTTAGTGAAAGTATATTGCTGCCTCTGAAAGTATTAATAAATATTTACAATGAGTTGCAAATTCCTATGTAGTCTAAGTTAAAAATTTTCAGCTATGAGTAATCAGCAGGAGATTTTGCAGCATTAATAATTAGTTCAAGTTCAAAGCAGTACTTCTCCAAATTCAGTCTATCTTCAACTCCTTACAGAGTTTCCCTGTGGAACTAGACAGTCTTTGAAGTCACAGATGCTAGGAAGAAATGATGGAATTTATATTTAGTAAAACAGACATTGTCAGCGACCCTACTTGATAAGCTTTACTTAAATCCTTTAAGCACCTTCCTTGCCCCAAGCATGTAAATGAATATTGTGCTACCAACTTAACCAGACAATTGAGTATGTTTCTGTGAAATGTCAAATAGCTGA
This sequence comes from Sigmodon hispidus, assembly GCA_004025045.1. NCBI lineage: Eukaryota > Metazoa > Chordata > Mammalia > Rodentia > Cricetidae > Sigmodon > Sigmodon hispidus. The sequence continues at coordinate 33,989 of PVIH01013025.1, read as the reverse complement.
AGGAGTTTTAGTGAAAAACAATTATAGTTATATTGTATGAGATATCTTAAAAACTCAACACAGTGAATCTAAAAATGTAGTCTCTCAGCAGCTACCAACATGCCGTATAACTTTAGGAAATCTGTCTTCTCTGTTTCTCAGGGTACTCATTTGTGAAATTAAGCTCTTGGACAAGTTGGTCATCAAAGTTCTTTCTGTGTCTAATATTCTTTAACTTTGTGCTTCAGTGCTTGACTGCAGTGAGTTGCCTTTAAGGATTAATGATAACTGACTTCCTTTCAGTTTTTTGTTTTTGAGTGATAAAGCACTGACATATAAAAACACATAAAAATAGGTGGTTTCATGAAATATTGGGAGCCAGGGATGCTTATAACTATCACTCTGGTCAAAATGTAAACTTTGGTTACCCATACCTTAAGCCACATCATGTGTCCCATCCTACTATCAACCTCTTTTCCCCCTTCTTCCTTCCAAGTAACTACTATCTTCATTACTTGAAAGACTAATTTTTATTTTTATTTATGTATATAAGTGTATTTCTGTATCAATATATCAATGTGGAGGTACTTTGGAGTTCAGAAGAGGGTATCAGATTACTTTGAGCTGAAGTTAAAGATACTTGTGAACCATCCTTCATGGTGCTAGAAACTGAGGTATGATCCTTGGGAAGAGCAGAAAATGAATGACCTTAACATTCTTACCAATCTATTCAGCCCTATCTAACTTCAGTTTTAAACAATATTAATTTCTTTGTATTTCTTAAATTCAATTATTTTTTCATAATTGCATTTTTCTGAGGTATAATTTACATGCTAAATTTTTTGTTATAGATAATTGGTTATATAAGCTTTTCAACAAATATACACATTTATGGAGTTAGCAGGTACATACAGATTTAGAATATGTAGTTGTAACTTTAATAGTTTGTTGAAATTTTCAATGTTTCTTTATGCCTATTTGTTGACAATTATACCCCTGCTTCCCATAGACAATCTCTTGTTGGTAGTACTCTTGTGATCACATATTCTATCACGGTCACTTCAGAGAGTAAAATATTGAACAAATCCAGGCTTTTTTCTCCAAAATCTTCTAAAATGATTACCACATATGTTTTGTTCATTCCTGTATCATCCAGTACCAATAGTAGTGTGTGGTAATAATAAACACTAAGCAAAGATGTATGAAATGAAAATTCAAGGAAAATAGGAACAAATACATGGTAAGAATCTATAAAACTATAAGAAAAGCAAACATTCCATTCTACAGGGGCTATGGCATAAAACACAGAAAAGATTTGAGATATTTCAGAGGAAATATATACATTGTGTTTTTCAGAGCTATTTTTAAAAGTTTGTATTTAGAGGAAATAAAATCAAAATGCCCTACCCCTTTTTCCTGTATTTACATATCTGGCTGTCATCTGTTCACCCCGCCCTTTTGAAACAAACAAGCTAAAACCAAGGTTAAAAAATCAATTTTCTGTATTCATTTGTCACAAAACTGTTGACCACACTGGTAGAATGGATTAGTTCAATCTCTTATAAAAAAAGAATGTGTAAAAAGAGTTGGTTAGCATTCGCTTCTGTATATAGATATGGGGTTTGATGAAAGAGATATTTCCCAGAATCTTTTTTCAATCTACATTTGTAATGTTTTCTATAAGCCAAAAAGGAGTTACCATGATTTATTGTAGAAAATTACAGTTTGAATCTATGCCATGTAAATAAAATGAATAACAAATAAAAATAGAATTCAACTTCCACTTAGTAAAGATAATAAGTTTATCAAGATAAAAAAAAAAAAGTAGGAGTGATGTCAGTTGAGAGCAACTACAGGTTTCTAAGTTTGTCGTTTTTGATCATTCAACATAACTGTAAAATGATTACATTCTGTAAAAAAAAATAAGTAAAAGGATGGCACTAATTTTCTAATGCACAGAAAGTAAGATTGAAAATTAACAAAGGAAAGTAAAGAATATTCATTCCCAGTCCCAAGGAAAGATTAGCTCAGAACCAAAAGAGATAGCCCTCTGTGAGGAAAAGGAGTTGATAGGGAATCTCTAACAAGATATATGATATCTATAATATTTGGCACCAGAGAGTCAATAAGTGAAGCTGAAGAAGGTGTACAGAATCTACATGGCTCTATTCCCCCACCTCCTAAAAAGAACTAACATTTTGTGGCTCTAGCTATGATGACATCGACCATCTTGAAACTGAAGAAGTGCTGTGTATTTGTCCTACTGTAGGGGACAAGTGGTTACTGGGCCTTTGTTATCCATGAAGACTTGCAACCTTTGTTTATCTTCATGCTTACATGTCACCTCTGTGTTGAGCTATTGTTGTCTGCTCATTGGGGACAAGATGCTTCAGTGTACTTCCTGCCAGAGAAATAGATTGTCACTTTCAATGCTGGTTGATCTCATCTCATTTCTTGTGTCTTAAAGAAAAGAAATATACCAAACACTCTTTCTCTTGAAAATGGACTGCATTCCTGGATTTTGAATTGCTTGCATGTCTTACATTTGTTTTTTTTTTAAATATTTATTTGTGCGTGTTTGTGTGTGTGTGTGTGTGTGTGTGTGTGTGTGTGTGTGTGTGTGTGTGTGTGTGTATGCCACATGCATGCTAAAAGAAAGCTTCTGATCCCCCTGGAACTAGAGTTATAGGTGAGCTGCCTGATGTGAATAGTGGGAACAGAACCCACCATCTCTGCAAAACCAGCAAATATTTTTAATCATTGAGATATCTCTTTAGCTTTGGCATCTCACATTCTTGAGAAAGAGAATCTAACTAATGTTGCTTCCTGACTCAGAGTAACTCTTACATCCCTGCTTTGGGGACTTGAGGTGCTGGAGTGCTTCTCCAAGTTCTACACCTGGCTTTTTAAATGATCTATACCCACTTAACATGGGGAATAAACATGTGTCCCAAGATATATGTATGTTAGAAATTTCCTAAGATGTTGAACCTAGGACTCTATTGTTGTTTCAAGCATCTGCATGCACAACTCAATAGTGCTGTGACTAACTGGGTGCTATGTTATGCTCAACATTGAGAAGCATATCCTCACCTAAGATATTTCACTTTGTGAAAAGCAAAAAGAGAAAGATCCCCAAAGCCATTGCCACTAAGCATTCTAAATATCAATAGTGCTCTTGCCACAAATTTGTGCAGCCTAGGTCACTGAGGTACCCTATTTCATTCAAGTTTTCTGCAGCTTACAGAGATCCATAAAAATCATGCATTGGCAGTTGCATAAATGAATGGAGCAAGCGCAGTCTGCCCACCTAGTATCTTAGATTCTGCTGCAAATGGAAATATGTCTCTATAAAAGCCAGTGCAAAGATACATGCATACACACACACACATACCACACCACCCCACAAACACACAGGAAAAAGGAATGAAACATGATATCACAAGGAGAAAAATAAATTTCTAATAACTGACCTCAAAGAAACAGTGGCTTCCAAATACCTGGAAAGATCTTAAATGAAAGACTTAAAGGAAACTCACTGTGAAACAAGAGAACAAAGATATGTAATTTGATAAAATCAGGAAATACCTTTTATGAAATACACCAGAAGGTCAAAAAAGAGATATAATAAAAAAGAACAAAATAAATATGTATGCTGAACAATAAAATGAAAGAAATTTTAAAATGCCAAAGAACATGTCAAGACTAGACTAGATCAAGTTAAACAACCTGTGAACATAAAGATAGGACCTTTGAAAACACACTTTCAAAAGAAAAAAAGAGAAAAAAAAAGTAAGGAAAGTCTAAGAGACTTTTAGAAAATAGTAAACAGACTGATATATTATGCTTCAAATGGTGAAGAAAAAAACCCAGAAATTGAAATTTTATTGATTCAATAATTGTTGACAAGTTCCCAAATCTTGAAAATTGTAGAAAACTAGATACATAAGGCCATGATGTCCTATCATGTTTAAAGCCAAGAGGTCTACTTTAAAGATTATTATAACCAAATTGACAAAGACAGAAAAACTTGAAAAATAAATATATAGATTCAATTAAGAATTGAAAAAAAATACCCAAGGAAATACCATTTTTAAATGAAGAATAAATAAGAATGGATGAAACCTTTATTAAAAAGTATTCTACCTCATGAAGTAAATACAAACAAAGCCCACAAAATATGTCAGATTACATTTGTTAAGATGACCATTGTTAAACAGGTAAATCCAGAGCAAGTATGCAAAGAGGAGTCACAACAAATATTAATAGCATTAACAAAATGGTGCATGTGGTAAATGAAGTGGAGATTTTTAAAAATAAAAAAAAATCAAATCTAACCTGCAAACACTTTTCTGGATATATAATATATAATGGAAAGTAAATCAGTATATAATAAAATATATGTACTTTGATATTAATTTTATAATTAGTCACAATAAAGATATGACAGTAACAAAAGTATACATTGAAAAATTAAGGAATAAACTATGGTAGACTCATAAACACATTAAAATATTAGTTTTTTTATATAAAGAAGGTCCTGAAATCAACACATCATATATAAGTCTAGAGGATATTAGTCAAATGATCCAGATTCAGAAATAAAATTGCTTTATGATTTTCATAATATGTAGAATATAAAATATGATAAAAGCATAATGACAAAGAATAAAGCAGTGTATAAAGTGATTAATAGAATGAGATGATGCAGTTGTAAAGATGTAAAGTAATAGTTATACTAAATGAACAAAGCCCTGATATCTGATTAACATATGTGGAATGTAATTAATTTTGTATAGTACCCAGAAATTTTAATAAAAGTTTACATTTATATGGTGTTGCCTCACAAAGAATAATTATGTAAATTATAGGTATTTCTATTTGCTCCATTGTAGTAACCACTGCATTATCTATATGTATGCTAAAACATAAAATCTGTAAATGTGTACATTTAAATTAAAAATAAAACACAAACCTTGATGCTTAATAAATCACTATATAACTAACTGTGAGGAATATTTAACAAATATTCTCAGCACCCACTTAGTAGCTCACAACCATCTGTAACTCTAGTTCTAGAGGATTCCTCCTTCTAAGCTAGGGCATACATGGTACACAGAGATTCATTCAGGCCAAGAATCCATGCAAATGAAACAAAATAAAATAGTTTAAATATATATATGCTGTTATTTTTGTCAAAAGTTGTCTAAGGGCTTTCAAAACCATGTGACAACAGTTTGAAATTAACACTCTATCTACATGAATAATTTTCCTTCCGTGGTTTAAATAGGACAGCTTATTTTTATAATAGTAGTTAAATAAAAAAATAAATTAAATATATGAATCAATAGAAGAGGAAAGCTAAAGCAAAAAAGAGTTTCCAAAATGAGAAGAGATACAACTAATATCTCTAAAGGACAAAATCCTAAGCATACCTACTTGCCTGGTGTGCATGTTTTCTATAACACCTGTTTCAAACAAAATGGTTGCTATGATTTCTACATATGTGTCAGACTTCTAGATGTAATCATGCAGTGTCAGTGGTGTTTAGTATATGTTAAATATTAAAACTTGCTTGATCAATTCTAATCTAGTAAGTTAATATTCAATGCAACCCAATTTCTACAAATGTTCATTAGAATTTCTGTGGTGGAATGTTCTCTGTACAATATAAATAAATGTTTGGACCCATGAAGGGCACCGTAGAAGTGGGTGGAGAATCAGAGGCAGCCAGGTAGGAAGAAGGGGTGGAGTTTACTAGTCGCCATCTGTCCCCCGAAGAAGAAGCGTGTAGGAATTCAGGTGAGCCACGGGCTGCAAGCCACGTGGTGGGTAGATTCATGGAAATGGGTTGATTTAAGAAGAAAGAGCTAGCTAGTAATGTGCTTAAGATATGGGCCAAGCAGTGTAAAGTATATAAGCGTGTGATTCATTTCTTTTGGGGGACAAAAGCCGCGGGCGCGCAAACCAGGTTCCAAACTGCTGGTGCTGCATGTGCGCCAGGTCATAAATCTCCGGACTCAAACAGGCTGGAAAAAACATACTACAACAAATTTCTTATGATTTATCAGTGGCAAAACAAGTAGTGATTAGGTCTCTTAAAGAAAAACAGAAAATTACCAACAAAAATATATATTAAATGCTAAAATTCATATCAATATCAATGAATCTAAAGTGACATTTAAAGTTTTGGGAACTAAGTCATATTTGAGTATATTTATATGTCAATAGGCTCATTTTATAATAATTTTATAAAATATCTACCAGCAAGAACTGTTTATTCTTCCCCACTGATATCAATTGTTAAATTAATTCTAGCTTTTGAAACCAAATTTGTTCTTCCTGGGTTTGAAATTTTGTTTAAATTTGCACATCTTATCTTTCCTTGACCTGTGCTATCATGGACTCGAAGCTTTTATAACTAAACATTTCTTTTTAGAACATGATAATTTTAAGATTAGAATTTCTTGTCTGAGAGGAACAAACCATTGACTGACCTCAACCCTTTTCATTTTCTATCTCAGTTTTCATCTGAGCCACATGACTGCACTAAGGTCCAAAGTTTTTAAAGGTATTAGGAACACCTGACTCACTCTTGAGGGAGGGGGGATAGAATTGGATTTGGCCAGAAGTGGAGACTGATCTAAGCATTATTGGGTCAGTGGGACCATAGGACTGTCTGCTCCCTGCCCAGGGAGGAGATGGGCAGTTGCATAGAAGAAAAATGACCAGATGTGTTGGAAGGGGGAAGAGACCTTGAATAAGGATATATAGGGAAAGCTGAACACAAAGAAAATATATGTGTAGCAATCTTATTTGTATTTCTACCCTTGATAAGCCATGCTTATGATTCTTATCCTCTGTATAGTTATTGTTAACTCTTCTGCATTTTAAATTCTTTTTACTGTTTTTTTT
>PVIH01013025.1:0-26995 GCA_004025045.1 Sigmodon hispidus | reverse complement strand
AAACACAAACTTCAGTGACATAAGGAGCACTCTTGATCTGTACCTTTCTTGTACTGGGCCAGCTACGTCAAGACCAATCTCTTTTGAGTATTTTACTCAATTAAAAAAAGGTATATATCTTTTTATTCCTTGTTTTAGAGAAAATAGCACCAACTAAAAACTTTCATGTCTGAAATACTTTTGTGCTTTTTAGAAGCTAAAATGGCTCTTGAATCCTTATGCAAAAGTGTTTTTTTTTTCTAGTGACATAACTCAAATGCCTTAGTTTTACTTAGAACTAGTGTATAGCCATGGCCCGTGCTTTGCCTTCTGGAGACCAGTCAGGATTCTCGCTCCACAGGTAGGTGCCTTCTGAAAAGAATAACTAACATGGATCCATCTAGAGATCCATCCATCGATTTCAAGGCTGCGGTGCAGCTTTTCTGCCAGGCTCTTCCTTCTCTTGGCGCAGAGGACTGCCAGGCCTTCTCTCACACTCTGTGTGTCCCCACTCTTTCCCTTTCCTATAGAGACCAAACAAGCAAGCGCCAGTTGCCTGCAAGCACTTGGAGGCACAGACTAGGAAGGCAGGGAAGTCGACCAACTGGGGACTTTCGCTTCATTTCCTGGAAGCCCCCACGGACGCCAGGAGGAGCCCTGCCTTCATCAGTGCCCATGGATTCCGGACCTTCTTGTGAGATGGCCGCCCAGACCCAGACCCAAATAAAAATGTAGTTTTATTTGGCATTATTTAAATAATATCAATATATACTTTGTGTGTAAGAGTCTATAGTCAGAAGAAGATCCTCTTAAATGTTATAGGATATTTTATCATTTATAAAATAAGATAAAAATCACCTTCCAAATTTATGCTGTAAATTATTAAAAATATTATTGTGAAATTAAAAAAGAATTCTTCAAGACTGAAAGAAAGAGTGACTCTGTGCACTGAGTGAGCTAAAAAGTCAAAGCAATGAGACTAACTCTGAACCTTGGCCATAACAAACTCAGAGGTGAGGAAACCTCAACTCCTGTGCTTCCTGCATGAAGAATCCCTCTCTGGGGTCCAGGGTCAACACCAGGGTCCTGATCACAGACTCTTGCCTAGCAGACAGAGTGGACATAAGCTAAAACTGGAAGGTTCCTTCCACAGTGATTCCTAACAGAAGGGATGTCTAACAGCTCGGCCCTGCCTCTAGGGTGAGCTGTGTCATCATAGACAGAAAGACAGACACCTCTGAAATGCAGACCCATGCCCAGAGCAAAGACAGAGACCATGCAGATACTATGGTCAAGGCAGACAGGAGACACACTACTCCTCTAACTACAACTGACTAAGAGCTGACTAAGTGTGAACAACTGAAGCAATGAGCAGACACCAGTGCAAGAATACATATAGCAATATAAAGAACAACAAGGCAACACCAGAAAAAACTGGTGGCTCTACAAAACCAAGACCTGAAAGAGCAATGAAGAGGAATCATAAGGAAATATCCTCAAAAGCACCTTTGTGAAGATTATAGAAGCCCTAAAAGAGGATATAAAAGGTTTCTTTAAAGAAATAGAAGAAAATACAAACAAAAAATTGGAAGAGATGAACAAATCCTGGAAAGAAATCCAAGAATTCAAAAACCACCAAAAGAAAGAAAGATTCCAGGAAGTACATATTTAAATAGAAGCAACAAAAAAGGCACAAGGTGAGGCAAAGATGGAAATAGAAAATCTGAAAGAAAGAACTGGAACTACAGATACAAACATAATCAAAGGAATCCAAGAGATGGAAAACAAGATGTCTGGAGTGGAAGATACAAGAGCAGAAATAGATACATCAGTCAAATCAAACATTAAAACCAAAAGAGCCATAAAACAAAATGATCAGGAACTTTGGGATACCATTAAAAGACCTAATCTGACAATAGTAGGAATAAAAGGAAAAATTCCAGCTCAAAGGCACAGATAATATATTCAATAAAATCATAGAAGAAAATTTTCCCAACCTAAAGAAGGAAATGCCTATAAAGTTACAAGAAGCTTACAGAATACAAAATAAAGTAGCCCCCCCAAAAATCTGCTTGACACATACATAATCATCAAGACAGAAAATATACAGAACAAAGAAAAAATTACAAGAACTTAAAAAGAAAAGAGTGAACTTAACTATAAAGACAGATCCATCAGAAAAATGCCAAACTATTCAATGGAAAAAAATGAAAGCAAGAAGGTCCTGGTCAGAAGTTATACAGACACTATAAGAGCATGGCTGCCAACCCAGACTACTATACCCAGAAAAACTATCAATCACCATAGATGGAGTAAACATGATATTTCACAACAAAATCAAACTTAAACAATACCTATCCACAAATCCAACCCTTGAGAAAGCATTAGAGGGAAAACTCCAACCTAAGGATCCCAAATAACACCTATGAAACTACAAACACTTGATAATCCCACAGAAGAAAAGCCCAAAGAAAGAAAACACATACAAGCTACCACCAAAAATAACTGGAAATAACAATCACTGGTCACTAATATCCCTTAATATCAATGGACTCAATTCACCTATAAAAAGACTCATCATAACATGATAGATACAAAAACAGAAACAATCATTGTGTTGTATACAAGAAACATACCTCAACCCCAAAGACAGACACAGGTTCAGATGAAAGGGTTGCGAAAAAGTTTTTCCAATCTAATGGCTGCAAGAAACAAGCTGGGATTGTGATCCTAATATCTATCAAAGTAGACTTCAAACTAAAACCAATTAAAAGAGACAAGAATGGTCATTTATTTATCTCAGGAAAAATTGTTCAATTTTCAAAAATTATTCAATTCTAAATATTTATGACCCTAATATAAGGGCACCGATGTATGTAAAAGAAACACTACTAAAGATCAATCCTCACACTCTAATCATGGGAAACACTGCTAAAGCTCGAATCCCACATCAATTCTTACACCCTAATAGTGGGAGACTTAACTACCCCACTTTCACCCTTGGATAGGTCAACCAGACAGAGTCTCAACAGAGAAATAAGGAGTCTAACAGAGGTTATGATGCAAATATATTTTATATTACAGTAGCTTCCACCCAAACACAAAGGAATATACATATTTTGCAGCACCACATGAACTTTCTGTAAAATTGACCACATAAGTGTTCATAAAGCAACTATCAAAAGATACAAAAATGGAAATAATCCCTTGTATTATATCAGACCACCACAGTCTTAAATTAGAGAACAAAAATATCGATAACCACAGGAAGCCTACCAAATCATGGAAACTAAACATCACTAAACTCAACTACCTCTGGGTCAGGGAACAAATTAAGAAAGAAATCAAAGATTTTTTAGAGTTTAACAAAAATGAATCCACAATATACCCAAACTTGTGGGACACCATGAAAGCAGCCTTAAGAGGAAAATTCATAGCACTAGATGCCTATATGAAAAACCTAGGGAAATCTCACACTAGAGAACTAACAGAACAGCTGAAAACTTTAGAAATATTGGAAGCAAACTCACCTAGAAGTAATAGACAGCAGGAAATAATCAAACTTAAAGCTTAAATCAATACAGATGAAACCAAAAGAACAATAGAAAGAATCAATGAATCAAAGAGCTGGTTCTTTGAGAAAGTCAATAAGATAGATAAACCCTTATCCAAACTAACCAAAAAGCAGAGAGACAAAATCAGAAATGAAAAGGGAGATATAACAACAGACAACCATGAAACCTAGATAATTATCAGGTCAAACTTTGAAAACCTATATTCCACAAAAGTGGAAAACTTAGAAGAAATGGACAGCTTTCTCAACAGGTACCACTTACCAAAATTAAATCAAGATTAAATTAAGTACCTAAACAGACCTATAAATCCAAAGGAAATTGGAGCTGTCATTGAAAGCCTCCCAATAAGCCCAGTTCCAGATGCTTTTACTGCAGAATTCTACGAGACATTCAAAGAAGAAATAATACTAGTACTCTTCAAATTGTTCCATAGAATAGGAACAGAAGGAATATTGCCAAACTCTTTTTATGATGCCACAATAACGCTAATACCCAAACCACTCAGAGACATAAATAATAATAAAGAAAGAGAATTACAAATCAATTTCCCTCATGAATATTAATGCAAAAATTCTCAACAAAATTTGGGCAAATTGTATACAACAAGATATAAATAAATATCATCCACAACAATCAAGTAGGCTTCATCCCAAAAATACAGGGATGGTCCAACTGTAACATCTGTAAAACTCTGCTTCGGCTGCCATGTTGGAGGCCTCGGCTGGAAAATGGCGGAATACTTAGCCTCCATCTTCGGTACCGAAAAAGACAAAGTCAACTGTTCATTTTATTTCAAAACTGGAGCATGTCGTCATGGAGACAGATGTTCTCGGTTGCACAATAGAGCGACCTTTAGCCAGACCATCTTGATTCAAAACATCTATCATAATCCCCAAAACAGTGCACAGATGGCTGATGGCTCACACTGTGCTGTTAGCGATGTGGAGATGCAGGAGCCACTTCAAGGAAGTCTTCACTGAGATGGAAGAAAAGTGCTGAGAGGTTGAAGAGATGAATGTCTGTGATAACCTAGGAGACCACCTGGTAGGAAACGTGTATGTCAAGTTTCTATGTGAAGAGGATGCAGAGAAAGCTGTGTGATCGACTTGAATAACTGCTGGTTTAATGGGCAGCCAATCCCTGCAGAGCTGTCTCCAGTGACTGACTTTAGGGAAGCCTGTTGCCGCCAGTATGAGAGGGGAGAGTGCACAAGAGGAGGCTTTTGCAACTTCATGCATCTGAAGCCGATCTTGAGAGCTGCGACAGGAGCTGTATGGACACCTGCACAAGAAGCATAGATCCAGGTCCCGATCCCAAGAACCACATTCTCAATCCAGAGACCGTGGGCGCGATGGTGGTGGAGGATGGCAGTAGGAGGTTGAGAGATCCAGAGAGATCTGGGTGGTTCTGAGCCAAGCTGTTTTTACCTTTTCTCCTAGACAGTGTTGTAGTTGGTTAATGAACCAGTTCATAATGGGATTTTAAAGAAAGAAAGAAAGAAAGAAAGAAAGAAAGAAAGAAAGAAAGAAAGAAAGAAAGAAAGAAAGGAAGGAAGGAAGGAAGGAAGGAAGGAAGGAAGGAAGGAAGGAAGGAAGGAAGGAAGGAAGGAAGGAAGGAAGACAAAGATGGGTTTCTGAATAAAATTTGTAGTGATTAAAAAAATCTGTAAAACTGTAAAGTTTCTGTTGTAAAATCAACACAAAACTGTAAATATCATCCCTCATATAAACAAACTGAAGGAAAAAACTCACATGATTATATCCTTAGATGCTGAAAAAGCCTTTGACAAAATCCAACACTTCTTTATGATAAAAGTCTTGGAGATATCAGCAATACAGGGAAAATACCTAAATATAATAAAGGCAGTTTACAAAAAACAGACAGCCTACTTCAAACTAAATGGAGAAATACTCAAACCAATCCCACAAATATCAGGAAGGAAACAAGGCTGTTCCCTTTCCCCTTATCTATTCAATATAGTTCTCGAAGGTTTAGCTAAACCAATAAGAGAATACAAGGGGACTAAAGAGATACAGATTGGAAAAGAAGAAGTGAAAGCATCTCTATTTGCAGATGATATGCTTGTATACTTAACTGAACCACAAAATTCTACCAGGGAACTTCTACAGCTGATAAACAACTTCAGCAATGCAGCAGGATACAAGATTAACTCAAAGAAATCAGTAGCCCTCCTATACACTAAAGATAAAAGGGCTGAAAAAGAAATAAGGGAAACAACACTATTTATAATAGCTGCAAATAGCACTAAAGCCCTTGGAACAACTATAACCAAGAAAGAAACACATCTATTTGACAAAAACTTTAAATCACTGAAGAAAGAAATTGAAGAGGATATCAGAAAATGGAAAGATCTCCCATGTACCCATATAGGTAGGACCAACATAGTAAATATGGCAATCCTACAAAAAGCAATCTACAGATTCAATGTACTTCCGATCAAAACCCCAACACAATTTTTTATAGACTTGGAAAGAACAATACTCAATTTCATTTGGAATTACAAAAAAGCCAGACTTGTCAAAATAATTTTGTTCAACAAAGGAACCTCAGGAGGCATCATCATCCCTGACTTCAAATTATACTATAGAGCTACAGTAATAAAAACAGCCTGGTACTGGCATGAAAACAGACTTATGGATCAATGGAATAGAATTGAGGATCCAGAAATTAACCCAAAAACCTATGAACACCTGATCTTTGACAAAGAGGCCCAAAATATTCAATGGAAAAGGATATTATCTTTAACAAATGGTGTTGGCATAGTTGGATGGTAGTGTGTAGAAAAATGAAAATAGATCCAAGCATATCGCCCTGCACAAAACTCAAATCCAAGTGGATCAAAGACCTCAACATATACCCAGCCACTTTAAACTTGATAGAAAAGAAAGTGGGACATACCTTCCAAAGCATTGACACAAGTGTCCACTTTCTAAATATAACACCAGTAGCACAGACACTAAGAACAACAATCAATAAGTGTGACCTCCTGAAACTGAGAAGCTTCTGTAAAGCCAAGAATACAGTATATAAGAAAAAAAAAAACAGCCTACAAAATGGGGATAGATTTTCAACAATCCTACAAGTGACAGTGGACTGACCTCTAAAATATATGGAGAACTCAAGAAACTAGAGCTCAAAGACCTAAAGAACCCAATTAGAAAATGGGGTTCAGAACTAAAAAGGTAATTCTCAGCAGAAGAATTACAAATGGCTGAAAGGCACTTGAAGAAATGGTCAATATCCTTAGCCATCAGAGAAATACAAATCAAAACAACTTTGAGATACCACCTTATATCTGTCAGATTGGCTAAGATTAAAGACACAGATGACAGCCTGTGCTGGAGAAGCTGGGGAGCAAGAGGAACACTCCTCTATTTTTGGATGTGAGTGTCAGCTTGTTCAGCCATTGTGGAATGCAGTATGGCAGTTTCTCACAAAACTTGGAATCAATCTCTTCAAGGATCCAGAAATACCACTCTTGAGCATATACCCTAAAGATGCACATTTGTACCCCAAAAACATTAGCTCAACTATGTTCATAGCATCGTTATTCATAATAGCAAGAACCTGGAAATAACCTAGATGCCCCTCAGATGAGGAATGAGTTAACTATCTGTGGTACATCTACACAATGGAGTACTACTCTTCACTAAGAAAGATAATATCCTAAAGTTCTCAGGCTAATGGATGGATTTGGAGAATATCTTCCTAAGCAAGATGTCACATATCCTGAAAGATAAGCAGGGGATGTGCTCACTCATTATTGGACTTTAAAAAAGCAAACAAACAAAAAAAAAAAAACAAAGCTCACCCAAGCTGCAAACCACAACTACTGAACAGTTTGGGTTCTGAATCACCTTGGAGCAGCACCTTGAAGCCCATTCCCTCCATAGCAATACCTGATCCAGTCTTGATGTTGAGATGAGGAATGTGGACTTGGCTGTAGTAGATGCTGAAGTAAACCACCTTGAGATCTTGGGACCTGCTTTTGCTGTGGAGGAGATGAGGAGATGGGAATAAGAGAGTTACTGGGAGGGGAGGGAGTGGGAAGGGAGTTGGAATAAGGGGATACACAGATAGAAAAATGAGACTTTAGTCAAAAATAATAATAATAAATCCTGCAAATATACACACATTAAAAAAAAGTCAAAGCAACATTATCCCTAGAATTGATCCTTTCAGAAGAGAGAGAAATAGGGAAAAGGTGATGATTACTTTTTAAAAGAAAAAATTATTTCTTTGAAATGAATTAGCTTAGGCATCTCTATAGTGGTTTGTATTTCATTTCAAAAGCATGTTGGCAATGGAAAACAAATTAGTGTCTTCCTCCCTTGGGAAGACCACTGCTGTTGTTTTCAGCTTTCCTCAGTTGTTTGTTGTTCTTTATATATGGTTAAGGCTTTGTGTGCTTATCCCCATTAAATATGATGTGTCCTTAGGATTCATCCTTTTTCAGCCCATATTGGGACAATCACTTTGGTTATACTTTATGTGCAAGACTTCTGATGTTTGTTAGTAGAAGATACAATCTCACAAAAAAAACTTCTTCATCCTCTGGCTCTTAAAATAGTTTTTTTCTAAAGACAAAAAATGTCTACGCATATGGTAATCACATTCTTTTGAAAAAAAATATACTTTTCATATTAAATAAATTAAATACAATGTATCTATTAAGAAATAATAAGGGAAAAAAGCAGTATAGAAGGAGAATTTGAGACTTAACATTTTGATGTAGTCACTGAGAACAATAATATTAACCCAGAGACATACATACATGACAGTGTAGTGCAGATATAAATTAAAAAAATATATAAGAAAGAAAATTATGAAAATATTAGAGGAATATACTAATCTAGAAGGAACATGATTATGTTTATTGGAGAGAGATGCATTCTCATAAACATACTCTATATTAATTAGGAAAAGGAAAGATAAATGTCCATTGCTTATGGGAGTATTAGCAGCTATGAATGGATCAAATTGCCTGGGAAACTAGGTTCTAAAATTCAACTGGGTTCAAGACAGAATGTGAAAAGACAGATAAAAATATAGCTATGTCTTTTAGTGTTTTTTTAAAGAAAAAAAATGGTGGCTTGTAGGGAAATGGGCCAAGTTTCTCTGCATTTAATTTGATGTTGAAAATAGGCTTGCTGCAAATTGACTTCATTATGTTTAGGTGTATGCCCCTTGTATCTTTAATCTCTCCAGGACTTTTATCATGAAAGGGTGTTGGAGTTAGTCAAAGGCCTTTTCTGCATTTAAGTAAGATAATCATGTCATTTTGTCTTTCACTGTATGTATATGGTGAATTACAATTACTGATTTTCATATTGAGCCATCCATTCATCTCTGGAGCTAAGCCTACTTGATCATAAGAAATGATCTATTTTGTGTGATCTTAAGATTGATGTTGAAAACATTTTTTTGAGTACTTTTGTATTTGTGTTTATAAGGTAAACTGGTCTGTAACTCTCCCTTGTTGAATCTTTATGTAGCTTGGGTATCAAGATAACTGCAGCCTCATAAAATGATTTGGAAATTTCCCTTCTGTTTTTTTCTTGTGGGATAATTTGAAAAGTATTAGTATTAGCTCTTCTCTGAAAATCTGGTAGACTTTTATGGTAGTACTGCCTAGCTCTTTTTTGGGGATAGGTGGGAGACTTTTAATGACTGTTTTTATTTTCTTAGGTCTTACAGATCTATTTAAACTGTTCATCTGGTCTTATTTTAGCTTCAATAAATGTTATCTGTTGAGTTAATTATCCATTTCTTTTAGATTTTTCCAATTTTGTGGAATAATTATTTTTAAAATATGGTCTAATAATTCTTTGGACTTCCTAGATGTCTGTTGTAATGGACCCCTTTTCATTTCTGATTTTTTAAAAATTGAATATTTTCTTTTTCTGTTTTAGAAAGTTTGTATAGTGGTTTGTCTTTCTTGTTGATCTTTTAAAGAACCAACTCTTTATTTAATGGTATTTTTTCTCTTGTTTCTAATTTATTGATTTTATCCCACAATTTGCATATTTCTTGCTGTCTATCCCTCTTGAGTATGCTTACTTCTTTTTGTTCTAGAGCTTTCAGATGTGTTGTTAAGATCCTGCTATAAGATCTCTCCAATATTTTTATATAGACAATGCTATTAATTGTCCTCTTGTACCATTTTCATTGTATTCCATAGGTATGAGTATGCTGTATAGATATTTTCACTGAATTTTATTAAGTTTTAATGTTTCTCTTTATTTTTGTTTTGACCCATTTTTCATCCAGTATGGAGTTGTTCAATTTCCATGTGTTTATATGTTGTTTCTGTTGTTGATATATAGTTTTAATTCACAGTAATGTGGTAGGATGCAGGGAACTGTTTCATTTATCTTGTTTCTGTTGAGACTTCCTTTGTGTCCAGGTATTTATTTAATTTTTGAGAAAGTTGTTTGAGGTACAGAGAAAAAGGTATATTTTGGGGTGAGATATATTTTGGGGTATTAGGGTGAAATAATCCGTAATACCTGTTAGGGCCATTTGGTTTTGATTGTCTGTTGTGTCCAGTATTTCTCTGTATAGCTTTTATCTGGATGACTTTTCTATTGGTTAGAGTGGTGCATTTAAGCTTTTCGCTATCAGTATGTGAGGGAAAATTTATGATTTAAGATGCAGGTATGTTTCCTTTACAAACATGAGTGTTCTTATGTTCAGTGTATAGATGTTAAAAATTGAAATGTCATCTTGGTGGATTTCAATCTGATTATTATATAGTGTTCTTCCCTATCCTGTTTTATTAGTTTTGATTTTAAGTATATTTTGCTAGATATTAAAAAATGCATACAGAAGCATGCTTCCTTAGTCTGTTTGCTTGGAATACCTTTTTCAAACTATTTACACTGAGTTAATGTCTATCCTTGATGTTGAAGTGTGTTTCATGGATGTAGCATCCAGATGAATCCTACTTTTATATCCACTCTGTTAGTCTGTATTATTTTATTAGGGTAGTTGAGGCCATTGACATTAAGAGATATCATTGAACAACGAAGGATGGTGTCTGTTATGTTGTTGTTATTGATAGTAGTGGTAGTGCTTGAAATGGTGTGTGTGTGTGTGTGTGTGTGTGTGTGTGTGTGTGTGTGTGTGTGTGTGCTTTGTTTTGATATGACTGGTGTGGGGTTACTTATTTCTTCTATGTTTATAAATATGGTTGAGTTTGAAGTTTTCCTTTAATACCTTATATAGGACTGGATTTGTAGATAGGTAATATTTAACTTGATTTTATTATGGAATAATTTATTTTCTCCATTTTTGGTAATTGAAAGTTATAATGGCTATAGTAATCTGAGCTGGTACCCATGGTCTATTAGTGTCTGCAGCACTTCTGTCCAGGTTCTTCTGACTTTTAAAATCTCAAATGAGATGTCAACTATAATTTAATATGTCTGCTTTTTTGTCAAGAGCTTTATTAGATTTATTAAAGGAACAGGTCGAGGAGGGGGAAGAAAGGAAGAGAGTAGAGGGTAGAGAGCAGAGAAGAAGAGTGCTATTTTTGTCAGCTTTTATATATGATTGCTTTGTTTCCATTTTAGCTTTAAAAATTTGTTGTTTGTTCAGTTTCCTTTGTGTTTTCTTTATTATGCATCAAAAGGATTTTTCTTTCCTTTTTTGGAAAAATCTAAATTTATTATGCTTTCTTGTACCTTTACTGTCATCTGCCTTTTTAAGTTAGGAAAATTTGCTTCTGTGATTATATTGAAAACAGTTTCTGAACTTTTGAGCTGGATTTTTTTTTTCATCTATTTCTATTATTCTTAGATTTGGTCTTTTAAGAGAGTTCCAGATTACTTGGATGTTTTGTGACAAAAGATCTTTAGATTCATCATTTTCTTTGACTGATGAATCCATTTCTTCTCTCCTATCATTGGTGCCTACAATTTTCTCTTCCATCTCTTGTATTCAAATGTTGTAGCTTGCTTTCTCTAGATTCTGTTTGAATTTTTATTTTTTATTTGCAAAATTCCCTCAGTTTTCAGTTTACTTTATTGATTCTATTTCCCATTTCAAGTCTTGAACAATTTAATTTATTTCCTTCCACTGTTTGTTTGTGTGTTGCAGAAGGTTTCTGGCCCCGTTTGGGCTAGAAGTTTGGACCTTGCCCGGGGGAATGTTTTCCCCCAAAGAAATGAATCAGACATCTATATTAATTTCATACTATTTGGCCTATGTCTCAAGCACATTACTATCTAGCTCTTTCTTCTTAATTCAACCCATTTCTGGTAATCTACCTGCCACATGGCCTCGCCTGTGGCTCACCTGGTTTCCTTACATGTTTCTTCCTTGGGAGGTCAGATGGAGACTGGCTAACTCCGCCCTCCTTGTACCTGTCTATCCTCTGATTCTCCACCAACTTCCATGGTGCTGCACATAGGCCAAAACAGCTCCTTTATTTTCAGCATGCAGAGAACATTTCTACTACATTTGTGTTTTTCTTTAAGGGATTTACTTACATCCCCTCTAAGGACCTTCATCATCTTTATATGGATGGTTTTAAGATTTTTTTTGTTTTTGTTTTTTGCTTCAGCTATGTTAGAATATTCAGGACCAGCTGTTATAGGCTAGCTTTATTGGAGACATATTTATTGCTTTTGTGGTTATTGATTGTAATTTTTTGCTGGTGCCTTGGTATCTGGGTTTTGGGTAAATTTATGCCTAGATGCTTATTTCTTGGTTTGCCTTTGTTGGGTAGATATTTTGTTCCTTGACTTCTGGATTTGTGTGTGAGAATATAATGGCTTTGCTTCACCTGTTTTTTCTACCTACTCACCTGCTGTGTTCATAGGAAATATCTATTGGCTTGGGAAGCTGAGATACTGAGATGAGTTTTGGGAGAACTGTGAGTCTGCCTAAAGCCTGCCTGTTGCTGTGAGTCGAAGAGCCTTTGAGTTAGTAGGGGTTACCTGATGAAGTTAGGGTCTATGCCCAACAACTAGTGGAGAGGGGAGGAAGGATAGAAGAGAAAGATATGTTAGATCCAGAGATCATGGGAGTAGGGAAGGCTGCCGTTTGTATTCTGCAGCAGAGCTTGAGATGGAACTGGGGGACTGCCTCTGGGAGGACAGAAAGAGAGAAGAAGGTCTGGACATAGCCTGCCTGGTTTTCTAGTAGGCATAGCCTGTCTCTTAGCAGGGAGTGCATCCTGGAATTGGGAGCTGGGAGATAACAACAGAAGTGGAAAGAATGATTGGAGGTTCTAAGGGATACACAGGAGATGTGGGCAGGTTGCAGCTTTTTTTCTGTTTAGCAAGGAATTGTGTCTCTTCTGGTTCAGTCATTTTTAGCAATCTGATGGCTAAGCTTGCACCCTCTACTCACAGTCATAAATCTTTCTCAGGGTATCAGCCAACAGATTCTTATTTGCTAGTTTAGTTTTGCTTTTCAAATGACTTTACTTGTCATCATATGTCATGGAAATTGAACAGAATTATTTTGGGGAAACTTTCTCCTACAGTGCAATTACTGTACAAATGTAAGGTACAGAAACCTCAGTCTTATCTATTACCAAAGCTCCATTCTTGTTTTTCCCAATTTAAAACATTGTCTCACTACTCACTATTTATTTACAAGGATCGAGGCCTTTACTATTGTGGAGATTTGGTGCTTGATAATTATATATTTTGTGCTAATTTAATTTATTTCTCTCTTATTATGTAATTATCATTAGAAAATAGTGAGGAGAAAATGTGATACAGAAAGCACAGTATGGGCATTTATAGTTGAACAGTGAAGATTATATACTATTTATTTTTCCTCAGGTAAGTTCATTGCTAAATATCTTCTGGAAACTCCAACAAGTCTCTCTTGGTAAAGGCCTTCTTTGTAGAAAGCTTCCTTATGTATTTAGGAATCACATCATGGGTGTGGGTCAAGAGAAGTACCAGCCATCATTGCTCAGTCAATTTTACCTTTCAAGAGGTACTTGGAACCTGTGAAAAGATAAAAGAAATTAAAATCTGTGATGTTTGGTACTCTCATCTACCTGATTCAGAATGTTTTTCAAAACAGCCCTCAGCACAGATGGACAAGGACATGGGAGCAAAAATTTAACCCAGTAGGATCCTCTAATGATAGCATGATAGGTTTTACACAAGAGAATGAACCATGCTGTTTAAAAATAACATTTAAGATAAAACCATAGGAGCTAGAACTGGCTATTCCTGGGCTTCTGAGTCTTCTTTTGTGCTGACCTGTCTTTAAAATATACTGGCTTAAAACACAGAGTCAAAGGAACTTTAGTGTAGATCTTTACTTCTTCTTTGTGTAATGATCTTAAAAGAGGACACTGCTGGAGTGGCAGCAATGATCATCAGTAGAAATTTGCAGGAGAAAAGTAACTGTTTGTCATGCTAAATTTACCTATCTGAATAGAGTCCTAGATTGCAAAACCACAGCATCTATTAACTCTGAGTACATTCAGCTCATTCAAAGGAAGCTGCAGATGATTATTGATAAATACCGTGGCTTGAGCCTCTAACATTCATTCTCCCCGTGAAAGGTCTTTTTCAAACAAGTCAAGCTTTATTCCAAGTTCTACCTCACTGCTTCATTTATAAATCTGCTGAAGTTGCCAGCAGCAAAATTTCAAGTCATCTGACTTTGCTCTGGCTCCTAGACTTCTAGACCTCAGAGATGTTGTATCACATGCAGGAACTGAATAACTCTAGTAACCATACTAGAGTTATTCAGAGAAGTTGCCAGGCAGGTGCAAGGGAAGAAAAGAGAGAAAGACTCCTCTCATGGAATTTTCCTATGAGAGAACAGGTAGGCACAGGTTTACATAGCCACCGCCAAAGTATGAATACAGATGAAGGGTGGGTGCTGAGAGTGTCAGGGTGCCCATGTAGCTTGCATGACTGGCTACACCTGGGTCATGAAAATAAAGCAAAAAGCAAATCATGTCCAAGCTGCAAACAACAGCCTCTGAACAGCTTGGAATGTGAAACAGCTTGGACTGACACCTTGGATCCCACTCTTTCTAGAGGAACAAGTGACTCAGTCTTGATCTTGGGTTGAGGAAACTGGATCTGCCAGGAGTGGATGCTGAAGTAAGCCATATTGGAACCTTGGGACCTCCTGCCCTTGCTGGGGAGGAGATGGGGAGATGTGGAGAAGAAAGAGTGACTGCAGAGTGTGGAAGGAGGAAGGGACCTTGAATAAGGATATACACAGATAGAAAATGTGACTTTATTCATAATAAAGAAAAGAAAGGGGGGAAAAGTAAATAAATGAGAGGGACTTACCCTGTTGAAGTGGTGTGTTCCCAGATCAGATTATTCGGCCTAGTCCTTTTATCAGGTAGGTACCACGTGCCAGGAATCCTTACAAGAGATACTTTCTTCACTTCATACACTTTCATTTTAAGAATTGTTGAGATCTGAACTTTTAGTGTAATTGTCAATGCCTAAAAATTTAACAAAAGAATTGCCAAAATAAAGGTATCTGAGCTAGACTTTTTAAAAATAGCTGCAAGCTATAAAATAGTAGTGCTAAGATTTCATTCCAAAAGTCTATGTATTTGACAGAAATTATTTCACCTTAGATTTTTATTTTATTTTTAGTGCTTTGTGAACAAGCATTCTACTTACCCAAGGCTGGCCTCAAACTCGTGATCTTACTGGTTCATTTTATCAAGTGCTTACATAACAGATATTTACCACTGAGCCTGACTAGATTTTTCACATTTTAAGAAACATTTAATGTAATCAATTAACAAAATAATATAGTCAATGGTTGTTTAGCTTCTGTAATGTGAATTGAGTAATTTCTCTGTTACCTTATTGACAATAAAGAACTTATTTCTTTCCATTCGGACTTTATTGACTTATGAATACTATTTAAAAACTCAATTATGATATTATTACTTATCAGCTCAGACATAGAAATTGAATAGTTAAACATATGAAAAAAGTATAATGGCACATTTATGAAGATGACATAATGACATTAAAAATTAATTTATGTAAATAAATACGACACGAATTAGATGAATGAATATATGTAACTCTATCCTTCATTGTATTACTATTTTGATATTCCTTGATAATTAGAATTAAAGACTTGAGAAAGAAACTAAGTTGCCTGTCTCTCAATGAGTAACACTATGAACCATATCCACTTACTTTTCTTCTATGATATCACTAGATATTTAAGAATATTCCAAGTGGCAATCTCCAATCACAGATAATTACATCATGACAGAGACTGGTGACATATGTTGCATAATATCAAAAACTAAAACTGTTGATATTATTACATTTTTTTATATTTTCTGTGAAAAAGTTGAAATATAATGGAATCAACTTTTCTAAGCATGGAAGAACTTGAAAATTCCCTTTTCTTCGAATTTTTTGTTGATAAGCTTTTAATAAAACTTAATCTAGTCACTGAATGAAGTCACCTCAACATTATTTTCAAGACTTCTGTTATTAAATAACATCATATAACTATGTTTATTATCCTTTAGTGGGTTCATGTATGTCATGTGATGACACATAAATCTACTCTCACATAATCTCACATGTTCTCAATCTTACTCATATTGAAATAACTTCCACTTTTCCCCAACTCCTCCTAGAGTTGGTTTCTTTTCTTTTTCCAGTTTATGTCCTCTTCTGCTTTCTTATGTGTAATCCATTGTTCTAGCTCCTAGCCAGGATTTCCTTTCCAGTTTTATGACCTAAACATGCATATATAGATACATACATGCAAACACAGGCATCTTATTTTTATTTAGGTCTTTTTCTTACTACTTTAGAGTATATTATTTCATGTGTGTGTGTGTGTTGCAGGCATGCACACACTGTGTGTTTGTTTGATGCTCTCAATGTTCAAAAGAGGCATCATATCCCGAAAATAGAAAGTAAAGAATGCCGTGAGCTACTATATGGGTGCTGGGAACAGACTTCTGGTCCTCTGAAAGAACAAGTGTTCATAACTGCTGAGCTATCATCTCTTCAGCTGGAATGTAGTAAAATAATTTTCAGTTAGTTCCACTCTTCTCTTTAGTTCCCTCTGTCTTCTCTCTCTTCACCCTTCTCTTCTATATCTTCCAATTTATAAAACTGCCTATTTAAAGAAAGGATTTGATGTACATTGAGAAAAACATCATGGACATTAACCTTTGTTTTTTTTTTCTTTTAATACTGTCTTGCTAAGAGTAGCTTCAAGCAACAATTCCTTTCTGAACTGTCAGACTGTGTATTTAATCTTTATGTCACAGTATTGACATATAGATTTATATTTTAAAAATTCTCTAGACCAAAATTACTGTCAGATTCAGACAAGATACATTTTTTTACATGGGGTAATTAAATTTCTATTTCAAGGCATGTTGGCCCCGTAAAAAACATTGCAATTTTCCTTTTCTATCTCATTAAGCTACAATCCTGTTTGGGAAGTGGTAAAGTTAAAAGTGAACATCACATTAAATTACAAACTTTTCTCTTTTATTTAAGTATTTATAATTAATTATTTGGTCATTTTAAACCTCAACTTCTGGCTATGATTATAGCTCAGTAACAGAGCACTTGCTTAACATATGTGAGATCCAAGGTTCAACACTGGAATAGGAGGGAGAAAGAGACATTATCACATCTTACCTAAAAGTTTAAATCTTAGAGATTTTCCCAGTCCATATTAATGTACATTTCTCACATTTTACATTATATGCATAATAATTTTTATATTGTTAATGGAGTGGCTCTGTTTAATACATATTGTTTGCAGGTATCAATTAGAAGTTGTAGATTGCCAAGGTAGAAGATTTTCTTATTCAATATGAAAGGACCTCTTTTTTTTCTTTTCCTAGCTTCATTTTTTCCTTACCATATAGTAACAAATGGATCACACAGTGGTCTGACTCAGAATATTACCCTTTAAAGTTTTGCACTATGAAAAATACTATAAATATCCATCAAAACCCATACATGTATATATAAAATATGGACAAAATAAATATAATTAATGATACTACTCTTCTCCTACTTCATACTCTATGCAGTCAAGACTCTGGTTCTTTGAAAGTTAATTCTACTGAGTCCTTCTTTAGCAGTAGATCATAAGCCTCATGAAAGCAGAGGCTTTTCAGCCATATTGATCAAATTCACAGTGTTTCAGTAACAATAATAATAATACATGTTAACATCAAGTTAAGATTTAAAATTCACCAGTGATCATGTCATCAAAAAAAACTATTGCTAATATCATAGTGTGTTAAATTTCTCTGTGTCTTCCATTTCTCTGTCTATACATGCATTTTTTATTATTAAATTTTTTCAATGTTACCACATTTCCTCTTTTAATCATTTTAGTACTTTCCAAACACTAAATATGTTGTACTACAAAACAGAAAATATAGAGAAATAAAACATTTTCAGTAATAATGCTCAAATCTTCAAAATTATGGTAAAAGCTTCCCTCTCTTGCTCTATCAATCACTCATTACTTCCCTTTATCTTACATTAAAGTTTGTATTGTGCTATTCTTTTTATTTACTTAAATATACTTTATTTTGTATTATTGTATATTTGTACTGGTCAATAATGTCTGAAAATATACCACATTATGGATGGAAAATTTTAAGTTAATATTACAAATTAGTATATTTCTAGTGTTTATTAAAGAATATCTTTCATGATAAGGTATAGATTGATCCTTGACCAATTGTTTCTTTAGAATAAAGACAATTTAGAAGTACTTTCTAGGCTAATAAACCTCTTGAAAGCACTAAGCAAATCTGAGTGAGCTTCATCTACAACTACTTTGAAATTGATTTTTAGTTATGTAATTCAGCAAGTTAAAAATACATTGCTAATGTTTTTTTCCATTTGGTTGTAACTGTAAAGAATTTTTGAAACTTAAAGGGGGAAACCTATATATCACTTATGTTTTTTCTCTTACATTTATGTTTCAATAATTTTCTAACAAAATCTAAGATAATTTTTTAGAGGAAATTATTTTTTTATTTAGTACATAAAGTCTTTGTTTATTAATGTATCCCCTTGTTCTCCCTCCCTTCCCCCTCCCAATCTCTCCAGGTCAGCCTTCAACCTCCCTCCTCCACATTCTCCATCTCCTCCTCCCAAAAAGGGCAAAAAGTTCCCAAGTTGGATCAGCTCAGCATCTACTCCAGGCAGGACCGATTTCCTCATCATAGTGTCATGACTGGGTTAGGTGTTCCTCTGGATAGAATGGACTCCAAAGTGCCAGTCCATGCACAGAAACATAGTCTGATCCCTCCCCTTGAGGCTTCACATATTGCCCTTGTCAGTGAACATTTGCCTATCCTTGGGGGGCCTAGTTCCTTTTCTTGATGGATCCCAGGTGGCTGTTCCTAATTCAGTGAACTCCCAGGAGATCCAGCCAGCCATTACTGTGGATATTTTCCTCATATTTCCTATCCACTTGCTCTCCTCCCCTGCTATCAGCTGCAACAGGAACTCAGTCCAGTGCTCAGCCATGTATCTTTGCCTCTAACTTTATTCTTTATTGGATTTAAGTTCTGTGATGGTACTTGGGGTGGCTATTCATTTTATTATAGGTGAAGTCCTGTCTAGGCAACACCATCACTATTGGTTGGAAACCTAGCTAGGAATATCCTGTGAGTGCTTGGAGGATTCCCTACCTTTTCCAACCCCACATTGACTTCCTCTATTAAGATCTCCATCTGTTTTTTCTCCCCCCTTTATGCTCCTTTCACTCAATCATCGCCATCTCTCAAGATTTGTTCCCATATCTTCTTGGTTGGGGCTGCTTATGCTCCCAATTAGCTAAGGAGATCTCTATTTTCTCTTCCTAGTGAAATTCCTGGATGTGTCTCTTAAGCTCCTTCATATCCTAACCTGTTCAGGGGATGTGGTTTGCAGGTTGGGTGTTCTTTGCTTTTTGTTTAAAGTCCACTAATGAGTGAGTACATCCTGTGCTTATCTTCCTGGGCTTTAGGAAGGTATTCTCTAAATCCATCCATTTGCCTTCAAATTTTAGGATGTCTTTTTAATTTTTTTTTTTTTTTTACTGCTGAGTAGTATTCCATTGTGTAGATATACCACAGTTTGTTAATCCATTCTTCAGTTGAGGGGCATCTAGGTTGTTTCCAGATTCTTGTTATTATGAATAATGCTGCTATAAACATATTTGAGCCTTTAGGGTAAGAAGGTACATCCTTTGGGTATATACCCAATAGTGTTATTGCTGGGTCCTTGGAGTGATTGATTCCCAGTTTTCTGAGGAAAGGCCATACTGCATTCCATAGTGGCTGTACTAGGTTACACTCCTACTAACAATGGTGAGAGTCCCTCTTTCTCCTCATCCTCTCCAGCATAGGCTATCATCAGTGTTTATCTTAGTCATTCTGACAGATGTAAGGTTGTATCTCAAAGTTGTTTTGATTTACATTTCTCTGATGACTAAAGATGTTGAGCTATTTTTCAAGTGCCTTTTTGAGGATGCATTTTTTTCTCTGGTTTTTAATTTAAAAAAATGATGCTAATGTTTTGTGACAAATTCAGAAAGCACATAAGAGAAAGTAAAAATGAACCTTATTTCTAATACTGTGTTTCTTTCATGAATATCAAACTTTAACTCTGTGTCAGGCATCAGCTACTAGCCACAGAATGCAGAGCAAGTCCCTGATATGGTTAAATTTGCCTCTGAAGGCTAGTTGTAAATATAAAGATGTAAGAAATGTTCATACCCATACTATATAATGTAGGTTTCCATGAGGAAGCCAGAGATATTTTGAGAAACGATGGGTAGAAGGGGTCAGCAACCTCAGCTATTAGGAAAGAATGTTTTAAGGCAGACAGAATTATGCTGTGAGTAGAGGAAAATGTAGATATTTCTAGGACTTAGAAAAAAAAAGAATTACAAAATTTAATAAATGAGAGTGAGAACAATTTATGGATAAGGAAAACCATGTAGATAAAGCTTATGTTAAGGCCCTTTTAACTTATGTTAAAGCTGATGGAATATACATTGTGACTTATTAGAAATCACAACATTTTCATAGTCCTCTGTTTTAAATTTTACAAGCACTCACATTAAAGACAAAACAGGGAAGTAGATCTGAGTTATTTATGAAGCTATGCTATTTATTTATATATTTATTTATTTATTTATAAGTTTGAGTTACTTACTCAAACACATTCATGGAACATCTATTATATGTTAAATATCATTGTTGGTACTGGTGATATTGTTTTAAATAAAAACGAAAAGTACCTGCTTCTAAGATATTATATTATACGGGTGTGAAGAGATGCTAAATGTTCTGGTATGATAACAGTTCTGAAATAATAAGCTGCTTAATTCTCCTTAAAGGCCTATTATAATTTGCATTTCTTAGAAACAGATCCTGAAATGAGCATTCTTGCACAGGTAGCTTGAGAGAGTTTCTTCAGGGAGTCTTTTAGGGAATGAGTGTAAAAATCAGAATAAAGAAAGGACAGAAGCTAGGCAACAATGTAGTTTTAACTGAAGTCTAACCATAATTTGTTATCAGGAGAAGCTCTTGAGTAAGTACTACAGTTTTCTATCCTTCCCAAGAAACATGACAAGTTGCTAGGTTATCTGTGCCTGTGTATACTCTTTAAATAAGTCTACTCTTTTCCAACAAAGGTGATTGGTGATATTTTTTAGTTTCAGAATGATCAAAGTAAACTTGAACTCACACTGCATAGTATATCTACCTAGTCTTTCTATATTGGACCCTTATATAAAAATAATAATAATGCTTACTTGTACTCAGATGTCTCTGTGCTGCCAGAAACTCTCAAATACCCAGCAGCCACTTTCCAAATATTTAAATTGAAGGCTTAATATTGTAGCAAAGGCTAGGCCAGTAGTTCAGGCATATTACTATCTAGCTCTTACTCTTAAATTAACCCAAAATTCTATTTATGTTTAGCCATGTGGCTTGGTACCTTTTCTCAGCATAGTATTATCATCCTGTTTTCTCTGCATCTGGGTAGAGTCTCCTGCTCTGCCTTTTCTCTTCCCAGCATTCTCCTAGTCTGGTAGCCCTGCCTTTACCTTTACTTTCTGCTTATCTAGTGGCCTATTTGCATTTTATTAAGCCAATACTAAATCTTTCCAGTGTACAAGAGCATTATCCCATACTATCGGAGTTGATCACTGTTCCTGTCGTGTACTTCATACATTGTTTATATAATGAACAAGATGAACCTGTCATCTCTTTTTATAAAGCATCATAGTGCTCAGCAATAACCAACTCAGAACCATTTTCATGTATATTCACCATAATCCCAGTGTTTCATTTTACAAACATCAGAGACTGCAAAAGCTAGGATATCCTTATATTAAGTAATGTTAAGACTCCATCTGTTAATTCTAATGAGTTTCACTGGCCATTCAAATATTAAGACTCTTTCTTAAAATTTCTCACAGTACCAACTATATTGTTATATTTCATAGGAGCAAGATTGTTATAAGATTTTTGAGAAATGGCTTTGCTGAGGTAGCCCCTTTGGGTGGATCAAGAGAACATACTCTTATAGGAATAAGACAAGCAAATTATAATAGATTAAGTTCCAAAGCAAAGACAGGGGTTTTATTTCTTTAAAATGTATTTGTTTTAAATTAGCATACAAAATAATATGTTTAATTATCACATTTTCTTTTTATTTATTTATTCATTTATTTATTTATTTATATCCATGTATATATCCAAACTCCCTTCCCCTTCCAGACCTCTCCAGGTCAGCCTTCAGCCTCCCTCATGACCATGCCCTCATCTCCTCCCGAGAAGGGGCAAGAGATCCCAAGATGGATTAGCTCAGCAAATACAATTTGTTTTGTTGGTCCTTTCTCCCTCTTCTCCCCATTGCCTTGCCACCAATTTGTAAAATTCCACCACTAGTACTCTTTATTTATTTATTTATTTATTTATTGTTATGAAAAGATCATATTTCTTATCCGTGTATATCCTTGTTCAACCTCTCGTCCCCCTCCTCCCTTCCAGTCACTCTCTATTTCCCAATCACTTTATCTCCTCCTCAGCAAGGTCAGGAGTTCCCAAGATCCCTCTGTGGCTAGGCTCAGTATCCATTCCTGGCAGATCAGCTTTGCTCACATCAACATCAAGACTGGGTCGGGTGTTCCTCTAGAGGGAGTGGGATCCAGGGTGCCGGTCCAACGTGTTTTAGATCCCAAGCTGTTAAGTGGTTGTGGTTTCCGGATTGGACATGCTTTGCTTTTTTCTGTTTTGTTTAGAGTCCACTAATGAGTGAGTACATCTCCTGCTTATCTTGCTGGGTTTCTGATACCTCACTCAGTAGGATAGTCTCCAAATCCATCCATTTGCCTGCAAATTTTAGAATATCATTTTTTCTTACTGCTAAGTAGTACTCCATTATATAGATGTACCACAGTTTGTTAATCCACTCTTCAGTTGAGGGGCATCTAGGATGTTTCCAGGTTCTTGCTATTACAAATAATGCTGCTATGAACATAGTTGAGCTAATGTCTTTGGAGTGTGAATGTGCATTTTTAGGGTATATGCCCAGTAGTGGTTTTGCTGAATCCCTGGGGAGATGGATTTCCAGTTTTCTGAGAAACTGCCATACTCCATTCCAGAGTGGCTGGACAAGCTTACACTCCCACCAACAGTGGAGGAGTGTTCCCCTTGTTCTGCAACCTCTCCAGCATAGGCTGTCATCTGTGTCTTTTATCTTAGCCAAATCTGACAAATGTAAGGTAGTATCTCAGAGTTGGTTTTATTTGCATTTCTCTGATAGCTAAAGATGTTGAGCACTTTTTCAAGTGCCTTTCAGCCATTTGTAATTCTTCTGCTGAGAATTCCCTTTTTAGTTTTGAACCCCATTTTTTGATTGGGTTCTTTAGGTCTTTGGGCTCTAGTTTCTTGAGTTCTCTATATATTTTAGAGATACGTCCTCTATCATTTGTAGGGTTGGTGAAAATCTTTTCCCAATCTTTAGGCTGTCATTTTGTCCTATTGACTGTGTCCTTGGCTTTAGAGAAGCTTCTCAGTTTCAGGAGGTCCCAATTATTTATTGTTGTTCTTAGTGTCTGTGCCACTGGTGTTATATTTAGAAAGTGGTCATCTGTGCCAATTCTTTGGATGGTATTTCTCACTTTCTTTCCTATCAAGTTCAGTGTGGCTGGGATAGGTAGGATCAACATAGTAAAAATGGCAATTCTACCAAAATCAATCTACAGATTCAATGCACTGCCCATCAAAATCCCAAAACAATATTTTATGAACCTTGAAAGAATAATACTCAACTTCATTTGGAATAACAAGAAAGCCAGGATTGCCAAAATAATTTTACTCAACAAAAGATCCTCAGGAGGCATCACCATCCCAGACTTCAAGTTATACTATAGAGCTACAGTAATGAAAACAACCTGGTACTGGCATAAAAACAGACTTGTGGGCCAATGGAATCAAATTGAGAATCCTGGCATTAAGCCCAAAACCTATGAATGCCTGATGTTTGACAAAGAAGTCCAAAATATTCAATGAAAAAAAGATAGTACCTTTAACAAATGGTGTTGGCATAGGTGGATGGTAGGATGTAGAAAAATGCAAATAGATCCAAGTCTAACACCGTGGATAAATCTCAAATCCAAGTGGATCAAAGACATCAACATAAACTCAACCACTAGTACTATTAATTTTGATTTTATGTGTCATGTACTCTATTACCCTCTCCTTCTCTCAAAACCTCCTGTATCACTTTTATAATCCCTTTTCTAGTTTAATGATAAATAATCACATTCAAATATACACAGAGATACAAATGGTCTCTTTTTTTGTTTTTTCTTTATATATATACATATATATATATATATTATTGGGTGTTTTTATGTCATGCACCCCATCAAACTCAGATTTCAGACTTCTCAGAATCATGTCCACTCTTATGATCTCCCCATTTATAAAACTGCCCATTCATGATGTTCATTTACTTACTGGAACACAATTAAACTTCCTGTGGCCTGATCCTTAAAGAAAACAAGTCATTCCTTATCTGCCAGAGGCCATCAATGCAGAAGTGAGGCATTGTGTCATTTAACTATGTTCTAGCATTGAGTTCTTGTGTACAATGACATCTCTCTCTTTTTCTTATTTTTTAAAGTCCACTAATGAGTGAGTACATCCCCTGCTTCTCTTTCTGAGTTTGTGATACCTCACTCAGTAGGGTAGTCTCCAAATCCATCCATTTGCCTGCAAATTTTAGGATATCATTTTTCTTACTGCTGAGTACTACTCCATTGTGTAGATGTACCAGAGCTTGTTAATCCATTCTTCAGTTGAGGGGCATATATGTTGTTTCCAGGTTCTTGCTATTATGAATAATGGTGCTATGAACATAGTTGAGCTAGTGCTGTTGGGGTGTGAATGTGTGTTTTTAGGTTATATGCCTAAGAGTGATATTGCTGGACCCTTGGGGAGAGTGATTCTCAATTTTCTGAGAGACTGCCATACTGCATTCCAGAGTGGCTGGACAAGCTTACACTCCCACCAACAATGGTGGAGTGTTCCCCTTGCTCAGCATCCTCTCCAGCATAGACTGTCATCTGTGTCTTTAATCTTTGCCATTGTGACAGGTGTAAGATAGCATCTCAAAGTTGTTTTTATTTGCATTTCTCTGATGGCTAAAGATGTTGAACACTTTTTCAAGTGCCTTTCAGCCATTTGTAATTCTTCTGCTGGGACCACTATTGAGTCTTCTACCTCAGAGATTCTCTCTTCCATCTCTTAGATTCTGTTGGTTATGCTTGAATATGTAGTTCTATGTTGTTTTATCGGGTTTTCTATTTCTAATTTTGTCTTGGTTTGTGCCTTCTTTATTGCTTTTATTTTAGTTTTTAATTCTTGATAAATTTCTTTCACCTGTTTGTTTTCTTTTTCTTCATTTTCTTTCATGGCTTTGTTCATCTCTTCTAATTTTCTGTTTGTATTTTCTTCTATTTCTTTATGGGAATTTTTTTTTATATCTTCTTTTAAGGCTTCTATTAGTTTCATAAAGCTGCTTTTTAAGGTCGTTTCCTTCTGTTCCCTCTTCGTTGTTATGTTCAGGTCTTGAAGGTATAAAACTTCTTGCTTCTTCTAGTGTTGTCTTGTTGACCTTTGTATTGTATTTATTCTTGCACTACTGTCTGCCCATTTTTCCCCTATTCTCTCTTGGTTAGATATTATTCAGCTCTTAGGGAGTTGTTGGTCTGAGGGCTCTTAATCAGCTATGTATTCAGAAGGCAGGCTGTTCTTGTGAGGTTGCAGTCTTATGATGCCAGTTGTCACCTCTTGACCTCTCACCTCTCAGCCCAGGGACTTGGCTGTTCCCCCTCTGCTATTACACCGGCTGTGTTCTGGGTGCGCTGTGCTCTGCACTGAAGCTGAGGAGTTGTCACAGGGCTGGGATTCAGGTGGGGTAGTCACCATCTGACCTCTGACCTGCCAGCTGTACTCCTAGGACCTCTTCTGCTTCCTTGCTGCTGTTATGCCAGTGGTGGTCTGCACAATCTGTGTTCCTCGCTGAAGCCAAGTAGCTTACCTCTGAGGCATGTGGCCAGGCCAAGGGATCCAGTTGTTCCCCTGCTGCTACTTTCCCAGCTGTGATCTGTGCGAGCTTTTGTTTGTGCTGCAGTGGAATGGCCTTTCAGGACCCCTGTTCAGGTGGAGGAAATTGTCTCTCTCTTACACACACATGCACACACACACACACACACATACACAAAGAGAGGGGGCCAAGACAGAGTGACAGATAACTTCACACTCTTAAAGTCTACCTCTGGTGACAGATTTTTATCTAACTAAATCTCATCTCTTAAACCTCAGCAAATAGTTCCACAAAATGGGGAACAGGCATTAAAATGTCCAGACAAGAGCTAGTATTGTCTTCTAAACAATCACATTGTGCTTTGGGATTGTCTTGAGTTAACAGGTGAATGAATAGATTCTGTCACAGAAATAACAGTGTTAGACTATGAACAACTATTAGATCCAAAGAATGGAATTATATTTATTTATTCTGAATGAGATAGGAAGACTCTGAAGGACTGTAAGTACAGAAGTTATAGTTGTTTAACTTTTTTTTTTTTTTTTGACAATTCTACTCACCCTCCTCTGCATCAGGGATGCCAAGCTTTATCATTCCATCATTTCATAACATTTAATCCCAGCTCAAGGCTGAGTACT
The DNA here is from genome assembly GCA_004025045.1 of Sigmodon hispidus. NCBI lineage: Eukaryota > Metazoa > Chordata > Mammalia > Rodentia > Cricetidae > Sigmodon > Sigmodon hispidus. The sequence goes on along the minus strand of PVIH01013025.1, from coordinate 199 downwards.
TTTTTTTTTCCTTCTTTATTTTGTATTTATCAAAAAAAAAACACAGTAAAAAGAATTTAAAATGTGGAAGAGTTAACAATAACTATACAGAGGATAAGAATGATAAGCATGGCTTATCAAGGGTGGAAATACAAATAAGATTGCTACACATATATTTTCTTTGTGTTCAGCTTTCACTCTGAATTTTTTTTTCCATCCC
>PVIH01013024.1:17579-60664 GCA_004025045.1 Sigmodon hispidus | reverse complement strand
CACTGGGAGGGAAATGGATTCTGTATTAAACGATAGTAGACAATACTGTATGTTAGATAATTTTGTGGTTTAATTTCTTGTGTGTGATAACGTCCCATGATAAGAGAATCCTGGTCCTTAGGAGACACCCTTTTCTGCATCATAGCCACAGCCAGAAAAACTGAAGAAATGTTTTGGTTTTGCTTGTTTTTAGTTGCTGGCTTTTGTTACCATCTTTAGAGGTCACGCTCACTAGCTCTGCTGTAGGCATCTCTGGCACGTGCATCAGAATGGTCCTGAAACTTAGAAACAGCTCAGACTGTTTGAGAACACCGCTCTTTCTTTCACTTGGGCTTGAGTGTCAGCTGGACGCTTTCATCAGAAAAGCCACACAGCCCCCAGAGCACAATGACACCACCCTTCCTGAAGGCCTGGCCTGGAACCATGAGCTTTGTGCATGCACTCCGTGGACCTCAGGCAGCTTCCTTTAACCTTGAATCAGCCTTCCCTCTATCTGTCCTCCCTGCTTCTCTCTACAGAAGGACCCTTAACCCCTGTCCTCAGGGAGAAGGGTTTAAGACTTGGGACTCCAATTCCTCACCCTTGGCTGCCTCTAGAATAAACTCAGCTTCTTGTCTCTATGGAGACAAACCGGCTGCTTCAGTAACCACATTTAAGAATGAAACCTCTTAGTGGCTCAACAATGCTAAACATGTACACATGTGTATGTGTTTACATACACATGCATGAGGCATATTATATATATATTTAAAGGAGTCAGGCAGGGAAACAATGCTAAGTTGGCAAAATTCTGATTAGAAAAAAAAAAAAACGGGGCTGGAGAGATGGCTCAGAGGTTAAGAGCACCGTCTGCTCTTCCAGAAGACCCGGGTTCAATTCCCAGCACCCACATGGCAGCTAACAACTGTCTGTAGTTCCAGTTCCAGGCAAACACCACGGCAAATAAATAATAAAGTTTAAAAAAAAAGAAGAAAGAAAAAGAAACCTAGACAGAGACTAATATATATATATATATATATTAATTTTCTGTAGACTTATTTTTTTTTCCTAGAAAAAAAAATGAGGATAAAAAACACGAATTAGAGTTGAATGTGAGTGTGCCTGGGCTTCAGAATAAGACCCTGTCTGAAAAGAAAAGAAAAAAAAAGCCTGTAGTGGTTTCATTGAACTTCACAAAAGGTGGCCCAGAGGCCCCTGAGGCTCTGGACAGCCTTGTGTGGGGTGAGCACAGGATAGACAGGATTCTCCTGGCTTCTCCTGGAGACCACCTCACACAAAGTGATGCTGACTAGACCTAGTGCGTCAACTAATACAACATGAAGCCATTCAAACATCAGTAACTGAAGACAGCAGCCTTCAGGGCAGCAGCGACCTCTGATGGCAAGCCAGTAGCAGATACCTCCAGTCCTTGCAGGGAGAGCCTCTCAAAGGCTTCACTACAGATGCCCCTTTTAGAGCCATGGCTACCCATCTTATAGACGGAGGAGGAACACACTGTCAGTGAGTGACAGAGCTCAGCAGTACTGAGAGCAGAGATCGTGTGAGTCATCCTGTGGTTCCCCGTGGCTGGCAGAGTGCCAGGGGAAGGGAACAGGGAGGGAGAGGGGGTTGGGCTGGCCCTACGGTGGCTGAGTGCTGGCTCTCTGACTGCTATACACAGATGGTCTCACTTAAGCTTGATGAAACCTCTGGAGGTTGGAATTATTAACCCCTAGAGGAAACCAGGGGCCAAGAGGTTAAATAGTGTGCCAAAGGTCACCCAGCAGAAACAAGCTTGACCGTCTTTGAACAAAAGCATGTGCCCTTGACTGCCTGTCTGTACACTGTTTTCTGACAGAGTATCAGTAGACTTGGGGAATTCTTGAAGCCACTTTATGTAAAAGTGACTAGCACCATGCTTTACACAGATAATTATGCATGATTGGCTGTTAGTGCTAGTGAGGGAATGAATGAATGAATGAATGAATGAATGAATGAGTGAGTGAGTGAATAAAGTGGAAACTTGGCTTCTTGGCTTTACTTCAATGGAAGGTGCCCCCGCACACACACAAAGCCTTTGAATGCTTGATCTAATTAAAGCAAAAGGGCATTGGAGAATCACCGGGTCCATCTTTCATTAACTGACAAGTACAGTCTGTAGGCTGTTTATGTGTCAAGGTCAGAGATCGGTCCTTAGTTACTGTCTTCTTATTGGTGTGGCAAAGTGAAGAACATGAAGTCTGTGGGTGTGAAATGGATCGATCATCAGGCAGGGCTGTGCCACAGTGGGCCAGCGATGATCAGAGCTCTCTGCTCCTGCCATCTAGCCCGCCCCATGCTGGTCAGGTTTCTCAGTGTTTCACGCTGCCAGGTCACAGCTTTTGCACTGCTATTGAGATGAGTGGCAGATGCCGGCTTGCCCTGGGCAGTTGTCATGGAGGCCATCAGTGGCAGCGTGTACCTACCTGGTGGATAAACTGCTGTGATCACAAAGATGATTTTATCAGAGTCTTGTTCACTGTGCTTCAATTTCGGACTCCTGTGATTTTCCCTAAATATAGACTACATCCCTGCTTTCCCCTTGTGGAAACAACAGAAACAGACAAAAAGGATGGAGGGCTTTGGAGTTGTCTGTCAATCAGCAAAGAGTGAGGGGTGGGAGGGTAAGGTGGGCTGGTTTTGAATCCTCACAATCCTGCAATGCCTCACTCAGGCAGACTCAGGAAGGTAAGTGTTGTCTCTCCTTAGCCCACGTGTCCATCACACCCTCAGCTCACTCTGTGGGATCTTGAGGATAAAACAAAACAAACCCCCACAAAACCCAGGAGGCTACCTGGGAAGCTGAGACAAGAACATCCGGGTTAGTTGTGGTTAAGTAGCAAGTTAGAGGCCAGTGTGGGCCACAAACAGACAGCTACATAGGAGGGAGGGGGACCCAGAGGGAGAGGAACCCAGGAACTGTAGCTCAAAGCCTTGGGATAGGAAATGACATTATTCTTTTCTATCAGGGCCAAACCTGATTGTGCCTGACCTAAGAGAGGCAGGCATTGGAGGTCATTTCCAAGGCTTTCTTTGTCCTTGTAACTCAGAAATAATGTTTGCCACGGCAGATAGCATTCTGGGTTTAAATCCCTCAGTCAGGGTGGTGGCTGCTGTGTTTAATCCCAGCACTGAGAAAGCTGAAGCAGGAGGAGCACAAACTTGAGATCAATTTGGGCTACATAATGAGACCCTGTTTCAAAAAGCCAAAAACAAAATTAAATTCTTCTAAGTAAACAGTCTATTTAAAAAACAAAATTAGGGCTGGAGAGATGGCTCAGAGGTTAAATGCACTGATTGTTCTTCCAGAGGTCCTGAGTTCAATTCCCAGCAACCACATGATGGCTCACAACCATCTATAATGACATCTGGTGCCCTCTTCTGTATACTGTATAATAAATAAATAAATAAATCTTTTTTTTTTTTTTTAAACTTTATTTATTTATTTATTTATTTGCCTTGGTGTTTGCCTGGAACTGGAACTACAGACAGTTGTTAGCTGCCATGTGGGTGCTGGGAATCGAACCCGGGTCCTCTGGAAGAGCAGACAGTGCTCTTAACCGCTGAGCCATCTCTCCAGCCCATAAATAAATCTTTAAAAAGCAAAAATAAATATTATAAAAAAATTAAACAAAACAAACTCCCAACCTATCCTCATTGTATTTTATTGGAAACAGTCCAGGTTCAAGGTCTAGTTGGAGCAGAGACTGTCTCTCTCCAGGAATGTTTCTGGACAAGCAGGGAGCAAAGTCCCTTCTCTCCTAAGTGGTGGCCAGGCTGGGCTCAGGTTATACAGAGCTCCAAAGAGAACTAGCCACTGCAGCATCTGGTGGGATCCAGGCCAAGCTCTGTCCGCATGAGCCTCATGAACTTGAAGAGTTCATGGTTTCATCTTAAAGAGTGCCCATGACCTGTGAAGAAGTGATGAGTAACTGCCCTCAAGCCCAGGGCTACAGAGATGATGAAGGAAAGGTCCTGGATGCCCACATACCAACCAGGCATTGGTTATATCTAACATGATAAATGATGTGTTCATTGTGGCAAGGAAGAACAGTCCAACTGCAGAGAAAGGGAGGCAAGGAAGTGAGTAGCAGAGTAGTTTGGGGATGGGGTGGAACTCAGTCATGGACACTTGGAGGTAACATTCTGGTCAAGCATTCATACAGCTCTGGGTCAGTCCCACACACAAGAAAAACAAAAGCCACCATGATGGTGGCCTTTGATCCCAGCACTCAAAAGGTAGAGGCAGGAGAATCTCTGAGTTTGAGGCCAGCCTGATCTACAGAGGTAACATGCTGGTCAAGCATTCATACAGCTCTGGGTCAGTCTCACACACAAGAAAAACAAAAGCCACCATAATGGTGGCCTTTGATCCCAGCACTCAGAAGGTAGAGACAGGAGAATCTCTGAGTTTGAAGCCAGCCTGATCTACAGAGTGAGTTCCAGGATAGCCAGGACTACACAGAGAAACCCTGTGTCAAAAAACAAACACACAAACAGAAAAAAGAAAGAAAAAGAAATACTAAAACAAAACCAAAACACCCAGACTTAGTAGTCTCTAGACTAGCTGCCTCAGCCTCACCAGGGAAGACAACAGCAATGTAGACATCAGTTCCTACCCCAGCCTGCTGAACCAGAGACTCTGGGGTGCGGTCCTACACTTGAACTTGGCTTTGTGGTGTGTGTGCACACATGAATGTGGGTATTCATGTGCATTGTGCATTGTTCTACCTATGTGTGCCCATGTGAAGTCCAAAGGTTGATGTCAGGTTGTAGTGGAATGTTGGAGTTATTTAGGCAAGTGTTAGTGACCTCAGCGTATTTAATGACTTTAAAAGATCTAACTTTTGATGAGATGTGGCTAAGTTTGATTAAGGACTGGGAACACTGAATAGACTGTCCGTTTGGTTTTCGTTTTTTGGAGGGAGGAAGTTAAACGTCTAATATAAGGTTTAAATAATTACAATGATATCAGATGTCTTCTATCACCTTTTTTGTTTTTTCAAAATGGTCTCTCACTGAACCTGGATGCCACTTTTTTGGCTAGAATGGCTGGCCACGGAGCCCCCAAATCTACCTGTCTCTGTGTATGCAGTGCTGGGTTATAGGCATGTATTGCTGCATCCAGCTTTTCCCTAGATGTTGGTTACTGAATTGAGACCGTTATAATTGTACAGCCGACATTGCACCCACTAGCTCATGTACTGAGCCCTAACCCTGCCCTTCTTCCATGGCAGTTGAACTCAGTCTTACAGGTCCTTGGCAAGTATTCTAACTCTGAGCTACACCTCAGTGCTCCTGACCAAAGTTTCCTTAATATTGAAGCCAGTTAACACATTACCTACTCTGCCATTCTATTCGGACTAAGAGAAGAGCACAGGGGGATGAGAGTACTACTCGGAATCTGTGGCTGGCTTTCTACTAAGGCATTTGATGGCTGATCTACATTGTAGATCTACTGGATTTGGGTCACCATGGAAACATACCTCTGGGTGTGTCTATGAGAGTGTTTCCAGAAAGGTTTAGTTAGATAAAGAGAGAAAACTTGCCCTGAAGGTGGTGGCCAGCACTATCACCATGGGCTGGGGTCCTAGACCAATTAGAAAAGAAGTGGTTCATTGGTGGTAGTGCAAGGCTTTAACACCAGCACTTGAGAGGTAGAGGCTAGCAAATTTCTGTGAATTTGCAGCCAGCCTGGGCTACAAAGTGAGTTCCAGGAGAGCCAGAAAACCCTGTAGTCAGAGGTTTCTGTCTTGGCCAGAAACTCTCAAATATCTAGCAGCCTATTCCCAGTTAATTGACTCAGAGGCAAAATATTATAGTAACTGCTGGGCCAGTAACTCAAGCATATGACTATCTAGTTTTTATACTTAAATTAACACATAATTCTTATCTATATTTAGCCACTTGACTTGGTACCTTTTCTTCAAGGCAGCTTTCTCATCTTACTTCCTCTACATCTGGCTGGTGGCTGCATTTCTGCCTTTCCTCTTCCCAGGATTCTCCTATTTTGGTTGCCCTGCCTCTACTTCCTGCATGGATAGTGGCCAATCAGCATTTTATTAAACCCATAGGAGTAACAAATCTTTACAGTATATAAGAGCATAATCCCACAAAAGCCCTGTATCAAGGGAAAGAAGAAAAAAAAGGGAAAAATGAGTGTTGGTCCATCTCAATGTGGGTGTCATGTGACTGGTTGCCATGCCTTCCCCATTGTGAAGGATAGTATGCTGTCACATTATAAGCTAATATAAAATCTTCCCTCCCAAAGTTACTTCTCTTAGGTATTTTAACCATGGCAACAGGAAAACTAGTGGAGACATCAAGGCATCTTTCTTGGTAGTTTGAGAGCCAAGGTTACATTTTAAGTTTTAATTATTATGCCTAAGAGATACATGAAACAAAAATGCTTCTGATCTGCAAGCCCCTCACCCAAGGACAGAGAGTTCCTGAAATTCTGGAAGCTGTTGTTTATGGGAGACAACAGCCACATGTTTTCACTCCCCTAAACAAGTTTGTTTGACCCAGTTATGCCAGATGTGCTTGATCACATGTGAACAGGAGGTTCCTGCTGGGCAGGAAATACACTTGCTCCTGATTGGATATAGGCTGGAGCTATATAGGTGGGAAATACATCAGGATGAATGCTTGCCCCTGATGGGACCTGATGGAAAATGCTTTAAGCCCCTGCAAACTGTGACTCGGGGTCATTTTCTGAGAAACTAGAGATGGATGTAGGCAGAGAGTCCATCAGCCTGGCCAGTGTCTAATTAAAGCTTGGTTCAAATTAGACTCTAACCAGTGGTAGTAATCTTATTTTTAACCAGTAAGATTAATTAATTAGTAGTGGTTCTTGAACCAGAAAAGAAACATAGTCTTATGGAGAACATTAGGATGACTAATCAGGACTCAATCCAAGGCTCAATTTCTTTGTTCATCTGCGGAGTCCCTGTGTGATCCTTTCTCTTTGCTGTTACAATGTTACAACCATTGTCTGAGAGGAGACTTTGTCTTGAAAGATAGGCATTTAATCTCTCTCTCTCTCTCTCTCTCTCTCTCTCTCTCTCTCTCTCTCTCTCTCTCTCTCTCTCTCTCCCTCTCCCTCTCCTTCTCTCCCTCCCTCCCTCCCTCCTCCTCTCTTTATTTTTTTGAGATAGGGTTTCTCTGTGTATCTTTGGAGCCTGTCATGGAATTTGCTCTGTAGACCAAGAAGGCCTCAAACTCACAGAGATCCACCTGCCTTTGCCTGCTGAGTGCTAGGTTTAAAGGTGTGTGCCACCACCAGCAGCATTTAATATCTTAAAAGCAACAAATTCAGGCCTGGTCAATGTGTTCGTCGGCTCATCTCCTAGATTAAGCTTGATAGGTAAGGCAGTTGGGACCAAGAAGAAAACTGAGTTCTGTGAATGAAGAGTGAAGTGGAATGAAAGGTAATCCAGAGCCTAAAACTCCACAGTCCCATGGAGCACCTGCAAAACATAAAAATGAATACAAAGCTTGGACAACTGGGCAAGAGGGCGGCTACCTAGAAAAATATAAGAAAGGGACTGTCTGAAAACATGTCACCTAAAGTTCAAGGGAAATATAAACCTGTACATTGTAGTTTCATAAGGTGACCTGAACCCTGAGGCCAACCAAGAATTTGAAGCCAACCAGGTCTACGTAGTGAGTTCCAGGTTAGCCGTGGCTACACAGGGACATCCCACTTCATAGAAAATAAACAAAGAGGCCAGTTTGTAGAATATAAATGGAGTGATGGCATAGGTCTTTAGTTTCATCACTCCAGGGACAGAGACAAGTAAATATGACTTTGAGGCTAGCCTGGTCTACATGGAAAGACCCAGGCTATATAGTGAGACCCTTTCTCAAAAAAAAAAAGCACCCCCCCAAAAAAAAACCTAAAGAAACCCACAAAAACAAAACCTTCAAAACTGGGCATGGTGGCTCATGCCTTTAATTCCAGCACTCAGGCAGCAGAAGCAGGTGGTTCTAGTTCAAGGCCAGCCTGGTCAACAAAGTAAGTTCCAGGACAGCCAGGGTGATTATACAGAGAAACCCTGTCTCCAAAAAGGAAAAAAAAAATTGTGATTATTTGTTGTATGTTTACAATGTGTGTGTACACGTGATCATGTGTAAGAGCATGTGTTTGCCAGCGTGTCCATGTGACCCAAGGACAGCCTGTGGTATTGGTCCTTGGCCTGGCACCTTGTTTGAAGCAAGGTGTCTGTCTGTTGTTTGCTGTTGTGCTGGATAGTCCAAGCCAGCCATCTGCCCAGGAGTTCTTTTCTCACCAGCCTCCATTTTACCACCACAGGAGGGCTGTGATTATAGGGCCCATGGAAAGAAAACCTGTGCACTGTGGGGAATCTACACTTCAGTGTCCTGCTTTGTAGGCCTCTTTTCTTTTTTAAACAAAGAGGCAGGCATCCTGGGTAATGTACCATTCTTTGGGCATGTGGATCACATGCCTCTTGAATCTGACAAATGCTAAGTGAGACTAAGGGACCTCAAGAACTAACAGTTAGGGGCTGGAGAGATGGCTCAGAGGTTAAGAGCACTGACTGTTCTTCCAGAGGACCTGAGTTCAATTCCCAGCAAAACCACATGGTGGCTCACAACCATCTATGATGAGGTCTGGTGCCCTCTTCTGTAAAACTGTATGCATAATAAATAAATAAATCTTTAAAAAAAAAAAAAAAAAAAAGAACTAACAATTAGACTCTAGGTGATGGCGATTTTTAAAACATTTTATGTGTTTGAATGTTCGCTTGCATTCATGTTTGAGTAAAACATGCCTGTTTGAGTAAAACATGCCTGTTTGGTGCCCTCAGAGGTCAGAAGAAAGTGCTAGACCCCCTGAAACTGGTTGTGAACCACTGTGTGGGTGCTGGGAATCAAACCTGGTTCTCTGGAAGAACAGCCGGTGCTCCTACCAATGAGCCATCTCCCCAGCCTCATTTTTTGGGGATGGGGGTGGGAGGTCTAGCTATGTAGCAGAGGCTACCACATAGCTGTATACCTGAATATAACACAGGTTAGCCTTGAAATTACTGAAATCCTCTTGCCTTGTCTTCCCAACTACTGGGGTTACGGGTGTGTGTCACCATACTCGACAGGAATGCTGACCCTGAAAGACTTATCTAAGGAGCTGGAGCTGACTGCTGCTCATTTCTAAACCTATGAAGGCACCAGGAGTGGGACAAGCAGCAGAACATCGTGTATGTGAAGTTCAAAGGTACCAAAAAGAGGGAGTAGAGGGGCCTTGGGAGAACTTGCTCTTTTCTCCCCCAGCACCCAGGGCTGCTCGGGGGCTCCAGCACTGTCTTCTGTGTCCCCCCTACCCCCCCACACACACAGTGAGGACACATAAATAAAAGGAAATCTTACAAGAAAGCCTAGTGGTGGCACACACTGTTGATTCCAGCACTTGGGAGGCAGAGGCAGGTGGATCTCTGTGAATTTGAGGCCAGCCTGGTCTACAGAGCAAGTTCCAGGACAGCCAGGGCTACACAGAGAAACCCTGTCTCTAAACCCCTCCCAAACAAAACAATTTAACAAACAAAACAATAGGAAAACACCATAAAAACCCAACAACAAAAATTTTAACAACAGACCTCAAGTCACACACGGGGAGGGTGGACTAGCAGAGGAGCAGTGGGAACTCTGGGAATCAATCTGGGTCATTGTCTGACAAGCTCTGAGATGCATGGTCTGAAATGAGCTGAAATCCTATCCAGGTCACAGGCTGCCTGTGAAAAAGTGATAAGGGTCGGCAGTGGTGGCCTTTAATCCCAGCACTCGGGAGGCAGAGGCAGGCGGATCTCTGAGTTCAAGGCCAGCCTGGTCTACAAAGCGAGTTCCAGGACAGCCAAGGCTATGCAGAGAAATCCTATCTTGAAAAACAGGGGGTGGGGAATATAGTATGGGATGATATGGGGTGGGGTGGGGTGGGGTGGAATTTTCAGTGCACAGAATGGGCTGAGAACCATCAGAGCTGGGAATAAGCAGCTCAGATTTCCTGAGTTAGTGTTGCTGGGGGAGAATTCACTCCAGAGGCCCGTGATCGCATTTCATACAGTGCACTGCTACTTCCTATATGGTGGGCCGGCCTCCAGGTAGTAAGGGTTAAGTGACCCAGTGACCACATTCTCATACCATAATGTCCCATAATGGTCAGCTAAGTGCTTTTTGTTCCAATCTCAGTCCTCTGGAATGAGACAGTAAACCTTGACTCTCCAGTTCCTTGTTACTTCAAAGCTGTGGGAAAACTGCCTTGTATGGGTGTTAGGCCATCATGGAGGGCCTGGCTTTGCTTGAGGGTAATCAAGGGACCTGTTCACATGCAGACAATTTCTGGTCCTCATCATACCCCACCAGAGGTCATATTATCACAGAAAAGTTGTCCCTGGCCTCCCTAGTACTGCACTCTCTGTAAGTGCCCTGATTTTTATTTCTTTATGGCACTTACTACACCTGACACATAATTAGGTGTTTATGTTGCCTAGGGGGATCTTCTTATTTGGCTGTAGCTAAAGTTTCAGTCCTGCCAAAAATTCCCAAATACTCAGCAGCCGCTTTCCAAATAATTGACTCAAAGGCTTAATATTATAGTAAATGCTGGGACAGTAGTTTAAGCATATTACTAACTAGCTCTGATACTTAAATTAACCCATAATCCTTATCTATGTTTAGCCATGTGGCTTGGTACCTTTCCACAGTACAGTATTCTCATCTTGCTTCTTCTGTGTCTGACTGGCAACTGCTTCTCTGCTTTTCTTCTTCCCAGAATTCTCCTAGTCTGGTCGCTCCACCTCTACTTTCTGCCTAGATACTGGCCAGTCAGCATTTTATTAAACCAATAGAAACAACACATCTTTACAGTGTACACGAGCATAATCCCACAGCATTCAGGCATGGGTCATGGAAATGTGGGTATTTGTCAACGCTGTACCTTTGTCTCATGCACATAAAAGGTAGGGAGGGCATGCTACCTCCAGTGTACCTAGTGCATAGCTGAGTCAGCTAGGAGTTTGGTAGTTGTGAAAAGAGTCTGAGGTGGGAGCAAGTAGGTAGGGCTGGAGTGCTGGACTTGAGAGCAGTAGGAGAGGGAATAATTTTAGTGTTTTTGATCTATGTAGTAATAGAAATAAGTAAGAATAGACTGAACATTTGTTAAACTGAGCCAGCAGGGGAAGAACAGGTTTGGGGACTGTGAAGGCATAGAGTCACCTTTCTAAATCTTTATCTCATGGAAAGAACATCTAGTGCTTGAGGGCAGGGCCCAGGTCTGAGAAGAATCTAGGATAAAAATCTCAGAAACGTGCCTGACAGCCAATAGATTCAAAACTTGGTTTTGTGTAGAAAGTTTAATCAATAGTTTTCAAGAATTACTCTACTTCATACCTCTTTATCCAATCCTGAAATGCCAAGACATGTAACACCCTGCTTATGTATATTTTCTTTTAAAACCCTCTCACTCCTGAGCTAGGGGCTTAATTTCTTCCGCTGTGTCGGAACATAGGGTTTCGGCCTGAGCTTGAGCCTGTCCAAAAGAATAAACTGACCCTCATGTGTTTGCATGGGAATCTAACTCCCTGATGGTCATTGGGAGTCTCTCAGCACGAGTACAACAGGAACATGTAGGTAGAAGCCCCAGTCGGGCAGTATCCTAAATACTGTATCTACACTATACAGAGGTGAAATTGAGACATGAGGGACCGGTGTCAATAAGTCTCAGAATTTGCACACAAGACTGGGAATTGAATATCTCTTAAGGGTACTTCTGAAAAGCACTGGTCACTGAAGAAAGGGCAGTGAGGACTTGCTTAAACCTGGAAAGTCAGGAATGTTTTGCATAAAATAAACTCCAGTGTCTCCTGCAGATGTTGGAATGCTGGGACACAGGAGGCCTTTCTGTAGCCCCTGTCAGGGAAAGCAAAGGCTGCCCATGATGCTGGAGGGCTATGGGATTGCAGTTGCTCTGTGGAGGCCAGGTCACTGGCAAATCTATCTTCATATTCATGCAGGCTGCCACAGCAGGGCTGTGATTTGTGAAAAGCATTTTGAGGCCACAGTCATGGGTTACACCCCAGGATTTTGCTTTTTCTTAGAAGCACTCACTAAAACTCCCTTGGCACTTTGCTGTGTCCTGGTAGCTGTAGGGGGCAGCAGTGGTGTAACACACCTGGCAGAAATGAAGGTATTCTAAAGAGATGTTTTTGTCTCTCAGTCTACCAGACAATTGAGACAATGGATCCCAAAGCAATAGGAATCTCTCATCTCATGATGAGAGAAGCAAAGGCAGCAGTCAGAGGTGGGGTGGGGGTTAGGGGATCTAGCAGGGTTGAGGGAGGTGAGGAGGAGTGTAGGGAACACTTTTTTTTTTTTTTTAATAAAAAAGACATTTATTTATTGTGTATACAGTGTTCTGTCTGCATGTGTCCCTGTAGTCCAGAAGAGGAAGCCAGATCTTATTACAGGTGATTGTGAGCCACCATGTGGTTGATGGGCATTGCACTCAGGACTGGACCTCCGGAAGTCAGTGCCCTTAACCACTGAGCCATCTCTCCAACCCCTAGGAACACTTGTCTTTCGGAGAGAAACCACATAGTTTCCAAGACTTGCCAGACCACCTCACAGGGCTGGACTAAAGCTCAGACAAGGGTGGGTCAATGGTGAATCCACATCTTAGCAGGACTCCTTAGATGTGCAAGCCCTTGGCCTTCTATTTAAATGTTAACCTCACTTCAGGACCCCAGAAAGAGACTTGTGGTTCTCTGGAGCCTTTGTCTCTCCTCCTCATATGGCCACACTGGACAAAAAAAAAAAAAAACCTCTTCTTTCTGCTTCCCACTTTTAGTTTGCTTTTCTTATTGGCTTATTGAGGATCAATGGCTGGGCCTGACTTAGGGCTCAGGTTGTGAGCTCTGCCACCTGAGCAGGAAGCTGGAGAAGGGACTTACTGACTCAGAACCTGCATTCTAGTGGACAATCACAGTTGTCATTGAGGAGCTTCAGGCCGATATAGTGGCTTTTTTTAAATTTTTGACATGGTCTCACTATGTAGCTCTGGCTGGCCTAGAACTTACTCTGGAGATCAGACTGGTCTCAAGGGATCCTCCTGCCTCTGCTTTCTGAGTGCTGGGATCAAAGCTTCTTTTCCAGTGAGCTCATTTGAGAAGGAATGTGTGATGCGTTACAAAAGCATCAGTCTTGAGCTTGAATGATTTTTATATACTTTTCGTGTGTCATAAAACATACATATTTTTCCAACCATTTAAAAATGTAAGGCAGGAGTGGGTCTGTTGTCCCAGCTGCTTGAGAGGTTGCAGGATTATCACGTGAGCCCAGGAGTTCTGTATCAGTCTGGGCAACAGAGTGGAACTGTATAAAAATATAAAAATCATTCTTAGCTCAAAATTCAAACAAACACCGACACAGCAAATGGAGCCAGAGAAGAATATAGTTTCCTGACCCTTGGTCCACATCCCAACCAATATCATCACCTTATCAGGAGGCAAGCAGGTTTCTGCTCCTCCCACTAAAAGTGGAATAGTTTAGATACGATTATGATTTCTTATCTATCTTAATGTGCACACCTAAGTGTTCCTGCTGATTCAGTAGAGACCCCCCAACTGTGTGGTTTATGACAGGCCCCCTGCAGTGTGGGTAGTTAGGATTCATTGTAGAGTGCAAATGCCAGCTGCTGATAGTGACATTCACAAATTTCTCTTTTCACCACGCCTTCTGTCTTTTGTTTGTTTGTTTTTTCAGACAAGGTTTCTCTGTGCAACAGCCTTAGCTGTTCTGGAACTTGCTCTGTAGATCAAGCTGGCCTCAAACTCACAGAGATTCACCTGCCTCTGCCTTCCGAGTGCTAGGCTCAAAGGCATGCGCCACCACCTCCATTTGATCAATTCTTAAAGGTTTTACTCACAGCCATCTAGCCTGGACCTACCTGACACAGATTAAGGAGCTCTTTCTTTTCTGTGGACATTCATTTAGCTCAGTGATCTTTGCTCCCCTGTGAGGTGAGGTATGTTCTGCATGAAGAATGATCACTTAGCTTAGAATTTAGCTCAGTGGTAGAGTGCTTTTCCAGCATATGCAAGGCTCCGGGCCTGATCTCCACATGTTCCAGACTCATTATCAGTTTCCTCATCTGAAAACTGACCACAATTCCATGAGCAGTGTTAATTAAAGTTAACAGAATACTTGGAACCCCAAACAACTCTGGCCGGCACAGTAGGCATGCTATTAACTGCTTGCAGGAAAGTACACTATAGACTAAAATCCCAGATCTCAGCCTTCTTATAATTCCAGACAGGAAAAAAGGTTAATGGGAAGAACTGAGGTGATTTTTTGGTTTCATACTTTGAAATTTTTTCTTTTTTCTTTTTCCCTTACAGGGTTTTGAGACCAAATAAACCTCTGTACATAGCCCTTGTTGGCATGGTCCATCAGACTGGCCCTGAACACATCTGTATCCTGAGTACTGGAATCATAGATGTGAGCAACCACATCCAGCTAAATGGGGTTCTTGTCATTGTCTTTCCATTTTGCTAAAAAAGACTAATATGGGCTGGGTATGGTGGCACAGGTCAGTATTCCTCCTGCTTGGGAGGGAAAGCCACAGAGTGGGAATTTCAAGGTCATCCTTGCTACTTAGTTTCAGGCTAGCCTAGGCTTCAAGAGTCCTTGCCTCAGAAGATTGAGGTCGGAAACAACATGATGATTCAGTAGCTTCAGGACTTATTAAAGCAGAGTCTATACTGTCTTGCTTTCAGCTAATGGGACGAAGGAGCATGACAATTTTCAAATGTGGAGAGGTTAAAAGAGGACATTAGGAAATCGAGGCAGCTCTTCAGAAAACAGGAAGGTTGTCTGGCATTGGTGGGCTGTGGAAAAGGGCTTGTGACTTGATTCGGTCAAAGTCAGTAAATAAGTAAAATAGAAAAAAGAAGCAATAGTAAAACAAGTTGCTTAGGGTATGGGGTTGAGTTCAACGGTAGATTGCTTCCCTAGCACAAGGTCCTGGGTATGGTCCCCAGCATGGGAATGGGAAGTACCTGTTCAACTTACTTAAGCAAGGCTTCTAAGCCAGACTCGGCAGTAGAGATAGGAAAAACCCAGAGACCAGAGATGACTGGCAGTGACTCTCAGGGAGGCTGAGATCTGGGGTTTTCATCTATACTGTACTTTCCTGCAGCAGTTCTCCATTTTGTTAGAAATGGGAAGAGAGGAAATAAGATGGATGGCATAAAGCCAGGTTGGTGATGTTTGCCTTTAAACCCAGTACTTGGGAGGCAGAGGCAGAGGGATCTCTGTGAGTTTGAGACCAGCCCGGTCTACAGAATGAGTTTCAGGACAGCCAGAGCTGTTACATAGAGAAACCCTGTCTCATAAAACCAAAACCAAACCAACCAAACAAACAAAAAAATTGACAGCATGCTTACTCTGTCATCCATAGTTACCTGAGAGTTTCTGATATCGTGTTAACATTGCTCATGGAATCATGGTCACAGACAAGGAAACTGAGATGAGACTGAAACAGTGTTCTGTCACACCATATATACTGCCTCTTCTACACTGACCTACTGAGAACAGTTCATGTTCTCTTTACTGTGTCATATCCTCAGCTGGAAGTGTAGGCTCTGGCTTCAATACCTAGCAACACAAAGTCTGAGCCTCCTAAATCTACAGGGTAGGGATGAACAGAAGTGAAGAGATTTTACTGTTTGGATATGTAGTGTTCTTCAAAGGGCTCTTGTATTTAAGGCTTGGTCCCACTTTGGTAGCACTGTTGGGGGTGACTGACTTCATCAACGATCAGTCCCTGTATATTAGATAATAAACAAATGGGATCTTGGGCCTTGGATGAAAAAAATAGGTCACTGAGGGCAGTCCTTTGAGACATATCTTGTCTCGGGCTATTTCCCATCAGTCTTTGTTCCTGTACAAGATGAGTTCTTCTGCTCTATCATGCCCTTCTGGCATGAAGCAGTGTAGCCTAGGACCATGGGCTGAAATCTCTGAAACTGAAGCCAAATAAGCCCTAGCTTGTGTAATTTTTCTCAGGTATTTGTTACAGTACCAAAAGTCTGAATAGCCACCCTCCAAAATATGCTTATGATGATATGCAATCCCTTTTCTGCGGCAAATACTACCACTAAACGGCTGACTCCACTGGCAGCCTGTTTTTCCAAATCAAACTGCCCTGACATATCAACCTATTAACAAGTGCATGGATCCTGAGCAGAAATGTGAAGTTTTGCTGGGGACCATTAATTCAGGGATTACTGTCAGGCACAGAAACTATCTCTCTTAATCCTTAAACATTGTAAGGTACTAACACCATTTCATAAAAAAAAGCTGAGGCTTGGAGCTTAAGGCTGCACACTCTTTAAGAGTCTGGGTCAGGAGAAGAATCAAGGGCTTTTTTAGGGTAGGGCATGTGCTCCAGGCTATCACACAGCAGCCTCTCACAGCACAGAGGCAGCAGTAGTCCAAGTGCACAGGTATGTGGGTATCATCAGTCTACTCTGCTTGATGCTGCCTTCACTTTTACAGACAGGCTTTCACTGTGTATTAGGATGACCCTAATAGTCCTCAGTCTCTCAAGTGCTGGGATGTTAAAGGCATGAGCCATTGTGTCTGAACTGGAAAGTGCTACTACCATGGCCCGTGATACTATCTTCTTTGTGTGTGTGTGAGGGATGTCAGAGGACAACCTGCTCGTTCTCCCTTTACCGAGAGTCTTAGGAATCATCTCAGGTTCAGGCATGGTACTAGCAAGTGCCTTTACCCAACAAACCACCTCTGTGAGCCTAACCTTCAACAGCTGAGCCATCTCTCCGGCCCTGGTATTACCATCTTTTTTTTATTAAGATGACAACTATTATGGAGCATTCAAGAACATGTTTGCCAGAGATGGGTGTGGCAATTCTTACCTGTTATTCCAGCATTTGGTAGGCAGACGAAGGAGAACTGGTTTGAGTTTTGCTTTGAGGTAGAGTTAGACTTGGTCTCAAAAAACAAAAACAAACAAAAACCTGTGGTGATATGTTACATATTTAATAAAACCTGAGCTATCAAGAGATCAACCCAACAGTCAAAACAGTCAAAAACTAGGCAGACACAGTTTAGGCAGTTCTTGAGCTTTGAGTACAAGGCCAAACAACTGGGCTTCAATGGCACACACCTTTAATCCCAGCACAGAGAAAGCCTGGGAGTGGTGACCTATGCCCTTAATCCTGTAACTCCAGAAACAGAACTTTGTGTTTCTGTGAGTTCAAGGCTGACAACCAAATAGAGTAGCTCCCACCTTTAATCCCAACCTGAACGGGTCTTTAAGGCAGGTGGAGGAAAACAGCAGTGAGGTAGAAGTGATCAGGCTGAGGAAGCTGGAAGATAGCTGGGTGAGATTTGACTGTGGTGTTTGCTCTCTCTGATATTTCAGCCTTTTCCCGATATCTGGCTCTGAGTTTTTTTCAGTACGACTAGAATTCATTTATAGTACTTAGGGGTCTGAGGCATTAAGAGGACATGCCACAAAGTAAAAGGGAATCCAAGTACTCTGGTACCTTTCCTCAAGATACTATGGAGTTAATTCTTTAACAGTCAATCATTTTGCTTTCCATGGTTCCAAAAGCAAATGTTAATCACGAGGTAAATAAAAATTTGCAGGGACAGTCATATGCAGAGAACTTAATACAGGCTCCATAAAGTAGTACAAGAAAGGAGTCTGCTGAAGTTTAACCCAGATTTTCTGTTTCTTAGTCAAAGTACTTTTATTCCTTTGATTCATTATTAACCTACATCAAAATCTACACAACAAACCTTGGAGAAAACCACAGCAAGTTTCAAGTATGTCTAGCCAGATGATTATTCTCCGTGGCTTTACAATGAATTTGGAAGACTTTTCCTTCACTCCTCTAAATTTTAGAGTCTAAAACCAAGGACCAATGAGCCACATGAACACCTAGTCCCCTCCACGTTTAAGTTTTCTACAGCTGAAAGGAACTTTTTTGTTTGTTTTGTATTCCGAGACAGGTTTTCTCTGTGTAGCCCTGACTGTCCTAGAACTCTTTGTAAACCAGGCTGGCCTCGAACTCGCAGGGATCTGCCTGCCTCTGCCTCCAGAGTGTTGGGGATCAGAGGTGTTCATACCATGGCTAGCTAGTATTTTGAATAATATCCTTAAGCACCCAATTGCTGTAAGTAAACTCGTCAAATTCCTATAACCAGTTACTATTGGAATGGCTGTTAAATCTAGTGGGTAGACTTGGGATGGTATTAGGTTCTTTGACATATATGGAGTATTAAACTAAGAAGAGTGAAACCAAAACTCTCATTTGTGTTCCAATGATTCCTTTTAAAATGCACTCAGGAGACAGGTGTCAGGGCAAATGCTTACTCCCAGCTCCGAGAGAACTGAGGCAGGAAGACTGAGAATTGAGGCCAATCTTGGCTACATAGGGAGACTCTCAAAAAACTAAAGGTGTTTCTGAGCGCTCAGAATGTAGCTCCTTTGGTAGGCTGCTTGCCTAGCTCTTCAGAGATAGAGACAGGAGGATCTGAAGTTCAAGGTCACCCTCAACTTCACTAAGATCTAGGTTAGCAGTATGTATACTGGAACCTTTATTTTAAAAAGCCAGAAAGGGAACTTTCCATCTAGAAAGGGCATTGAGAGTCCTCTTGCTTCAGCACAAGAGCTTGGTGAAACTTAAAGCCATTAGATAATTGGCCCAGACAATGTGTTTGTGGACCAGCTGGAATAGAACTCAGCTTCAAATGTCCACTCCTTTCTCTTTATGTTTTTTAAGACATTCCAGTGAGCCTTCCAGTGATGGAACTAAGAGCATGCACCACCACTGCTTGGCTGTTAGGCATTGAATTTAGAGATCTAGACAGATGTCTGTCTCACAAGTGATGGGATTAAAGGCGTGAGACACCACTCCCTGACATTCATGGCTTGGCTGTGGGTGATTCTGTCCTCTGAAATTCCAGACTAACTTTATTAAATATATGTCACCAGAGATCCTCCTGCCTCTGCCTCCCGAGTGCTTGGATTCAAAGCATGCACCACCCCACCAAACTGTTGGGCTTTTTCTTGACCCTCCTACAATGAAAGTACTCATTTGTTTTCCCTGTGTGCTGTCACCCAGGAGGGTCACCAGTGCACTATCCTTTGGTTCTCATCTTTTTCATGCTTGAGGATGCATTCTGGGGGCTCTCCACCTTGCTTCCTTTCTCTACACTCTTGAGTTGCTCTTCCTCTCTCCCCTTCAAAAGGCTACTTCAAGCAGTCTGGGATCTGGAAGATAACTTTCGATCTGAGTTTTTCTACAGTACTTGAATTCTGAAGGATGGAGAACTGGCAAAAAGGAACTTGCCATCCTTTGCCCATTTGGCAGGTCTCTGTCCAGTCGGTATGTGGAGAAATTAGGAATAAGGAAGAAGCACGAACAGAACTCCACTTTGGAGTTCTTGCCAACCCCTGGAAAAGTTCAAGTGGCTGTTCAAAAGCCTGAATGTTTCTCTTGTGATTTACTTGTAGTCCTTCAGTCATGTTCAGATATATCTGGTCAAGGCAGCATCAGAAGAAAACAAAAAGCCGAGTAGCTTCTTTGAAGTCGGTGTCTTGGCTCATGAGACTAGGTGAAGAAAATGATTTAAAATGATTTCTTTTTCCTTTGGCGCTGGGGTCAGAGGGGGAGCCCTTTTCCATGTAGGAAGCCCTCCTGTCGCACAGACGCTCACCGCTCAGCCCCTGTGAGGAGCAGGCTGTTTTTCTACTCTGGCATTTACCCTCAGACCCCCTGAGCATCCCAGGAGATCCGTTCTGTCTCCAGAGGTGGAAATGGAAGCTCCTCCTAAGTGCTCTGACCCAGTCCCCCGAGGGTAGCGCCCTCCGCTCCGGCTCTGATCCCAGGACACCTTTGTCCCTGGAGAAGACGCCCGGCCAGTCAGGTACGTGGAAGGCGAATGCGGTCCGGCTTTCCGCACCTGTGGCGTGGGGTCTGGGGAACTGGTCGCTGGCTGCGGGGAACGGCACCGCGAACTCCATGACCCCGGCTTTCTTCCTCTGCGATCCATCCCCCGGGCAGAGCAACCTCAACTCCTCATCCAAATGTGTAGAGATCAGGCGCGGCGGTCAAGCCGAGCCGCTCCAACGCTGCTTCAGCGCCTGGGACGCAGCCCAGCCGCCGGCCCCACCGCTTACCCCGCGCCCCCAGGCCGACCAAGCGCCCCTCCACGTAGCGATAGGGCCGCAAACGCAGCCGGTCGGCCGCCCTCTGCAACCCCGCCAGGCGCGGCCTGCTCAGCCGGCGCGGGGTCCCCTGGTTAACCCCTGCCCGCCAATCCGGCTGCTGATTGGAGGAGGCGGAGCGCCGGGGCAGCAGGGACCACCCCCCACCCCCACACACAACACCTTTCGCGTCCCCTCCCCCACTGTCGGCACTCCCCCCCCCCAGGAACCCTCCCCCTTGCCTCCCAGCCGTGCAAATCTCGCGAGGAAACACGCGGTTTCACTAGTGTGTTTACACCGATCACTACTAATCCGGACCGAACCGATCCGGATTAAGGGGCCGGAGGCGGGTCCTGGGCAGCAGCGGTTCCGACCCCCCCACCCCGCCCCGTGCGCCGCACCCGAGTGGCCCCCAGCCGACCGGGCCCCCACTTCCCGGCCCGACCCGGACCCTTCTGCGCCTCCCTTGGCCTTTGTCCGGCGCCAGGAGGCCGGTCCCGCTTCCCCCCGCGGCCGCCCGGGCCCGGGCCCGCGTCAGGCGCCTGGCTCTGTACGCGAGCTCGGGGATCTGCGGCCTCCGTGGCCCCCCTCCCCCGCCCGCCCTCTCGTGGAGCCTGGTGCCGGCGGCGGCTGCCCGGGCGGGGGGTTGCGGCGCTCAAGAGAGGCCCCGGCTCCGCCCCGGGCCTGGCCAGGGGGAGAGCGGAGAGGTCCGCAGTCCGGTCGGGTCGGGGCCCCTCCCGAGAGCAGCGTGGAGCAGCAGCGGCGGCAGGTGAGAAGCTGAGCCCGGGACGGTGGAGGGCGCCGGGCCTGGGGTATTAACCGTCCCGGGGACCCCGTCGGCCTAAGGAGGCTGCGACCCGGGCCGCAGCTCCTTGGCACGGAGGCGGGAGGTGCTCCCTGAAGGCTGCGGGTCGCCGAGGGGTCGGGCCGAGGATGGGCCAGGCCCAGGCCCGGCAACGGGACGGGCGGCCTGCTGAGAGAGGGGACTCGTGGGAGCCGGAGGCCATCGCAGCCTCCCGGGCGCTCCCGACACTGTCCCTCGCTCCCACCGTGACAGGTGGGCCTAGAGTTAGGGAAAGTTTGCAGCCGGCGAGGGGCGCCGGGAGCAGGCCCCATCGGTCCAGCTTCCCGGTTTGGGGCTGCTGGGAGGATCTCGGTCCAAAAGCTCGCTGGAGAGCGATGGGATGGATATTTTCTTAACGTGGGTTGACATTAAATGGGATAACTGTTGGGGCCTCATTTTCCGGGCCAGGCCTGGGGGATGGAGGTTTGGAAAATGTTTCCAGAGACCTTGGGATTGCATGCAGCCTCTTCTGCCTTTCCGACCTCGATTAGGGAAGGGCCACTACTTACCTACTTAGGGAAAACTCAGTTTTCTTTTCAGTCTTTTATTATTTATTTAATTCTATTTTAAAGATGCCTCTCTGCCCTTCTAATATTTCCTAATTCCTTCTCTAACATGTACTTGTATGTGTGAGTGAAACTTTAATTTGTCACCCTTTGCCCCAGGCTCCCAACCCAGGAAGGGAAATGAAAGTTAGGGACGTGTGTAGAGGATGTTACTGGAAATTGTGGAGTTGTTAGATTGCAGAGAAGCTTTGATCCATGTTTTTAGTGAACTTTAAAAATTATGTCAATCGATCGCTCCAGTAACGATATGTTCGAAGGGTTTCTGTGTAATGATGTGCTCCATTCCCACTTTTAACATTGAAGAGCTTTTCAGTGCATGGGGCAAGAGTTTGCTCTTCCAAAGGTTGGACGGACTTGCTCATAGTGTCTGCATTTAATTGGTCGGGGAAGGAGTTTAAAAATGGTGTCCTCCTGCCCCTCCCTACCTGGGAGGGTAGCTGAAAGCAGACATCCAGAGTGCAGAAACTACTGCTTCAAGGAGTGGTCAGGAAAAGATTCTGTGAAAGAATTATTGTAGCGTTTTATTAATTTCCTGAGTGAATGTAGGTTGCCGGTTTATCTTGGGTTCTTCGTTAAATTTAACATGAAAGAATCCCAGTTTTCATTAGCTACTGTGAGCTATTCAGAGAAAGGAGCTATACAGTAGGGTTACTTGAAGTTATTTGCAGCTTCTGATTCATTCTGTATGCATTTGAAATTATTAATGAATCATATTTTTAGCTTAAGAACTAATTCTTATGTGTTTTGGAAAGAAATACCCAAAGGTCCTTAGATGAGAAGGTTGCTAGAAGGGGTTTTCTGTTTGCAGGTTTGCCCTGGTTTTTCCTTCTGCTTACCTTTTACAGAAATAATAGGAAGAGTTTGCTCTTCCTTCTTATTTACTTACATCTCATTTATGAGACAGGGTCTTATTGTGTAGCTCTGGCCGACCTAGCTGCCCTCAAATTTGTGGCTATCTGCTGCTTTTATACCTCCTTCATGTTGGAATTTTAAGGATGGGTTTCCATTTCTGTCTCTCTCCCTCAATAAAGGTCAAACTCAGGAAAAAGAAAAGACCCTCTCAGAAAAGAGCCTGAGCTGCTGTATAATCTAAAATAACTGTTGATAACAATAAATAACTTTGATGAGTATAACATTTGAACGTAAATTTCTTTGATGTTTACAAAATTCCTGTGCATTCTCTAACACATAAAACTTCTGTCTAGTTTTTCATGACTGCTTGGCCCTCTTTCTTCCTGTAGAAATGATGGAAGAATTGCATAGCCTGGACCCACGAAGGCAGGAATTATTGGAGGCCAGGTTCACTGGAGTTGGTGTTAGTAAGGTGAGTAACTTGGTGAACACAAACATTGCAGAGTATAACTTGAACACATTTAGAAATTGAATAGAAAGGTTTGGGTGGTAGGACATGCTGATAGGTGCAGGGGAGATTTGTCTTGGGGACCAGTGAACTTCGAAATCTTGCCAGTCGTTCCCGTAGTACGTTTAAGTGTTAGTTTGGGAAAGTATGTTTTTTTCCCTCTTTGAATAGGGTGGAGGTTTTCTGAGGAGCTTGTTTCGAGGATACTGGTAGGGTGAGGATCTAGATTCTATTTTGTATTTCATTAAAACTTCTCAGCCACTCAAGAAGAAAAAGAGGCATTGTAAAGCTTTTGTACATGGGTCTGTTAGGATAGTTACATGATAGAGTGCTGTTAGCTGGTGAGGTCTGTTAATTCTCCTCATCTGCAGCTAGCAGAGTCCTCATGTTTGTTTCCTTAGATTGCTTATTCACTTTTCTTAATTTCAACCAGCAAAGTGTTTTTATCCTTTTATTTTTTGTCTTATGTATATGAGTGTTTGCCTGCACATGCCAGTATGTACCCAATGTGCATGTTTGGTACTTGCTAGAAGAGAGCATCACATGCTGACATTGGGTTTAGATGGGTATGGACTGCCATGTGAGTACTGGGACCTGAACCAGGTTCCCTGGAAGAACACAGTGCTCTTCACTGCTGCACTATCTTTCTAACTTCTACCTGTTTTTGTTCTTGTGGGAGCATAAACTGAGATCCATCCCCCATCATTGGGCCAGTGTAATATTGCTCACACTATTCTGGCTTTCTGTGTGTCTTATGTACCCCTCTGTTCTCACAGGATGCTTTTAGTGCATTATATATGTCTGTTTGTAATGTTTTATTAAAAGCTTTGCCTGATCCAAGATTGTCATATTACCTGAGCTTGAGATAAGTGTTGTGTGCATTTTAATCTGTCATCTTTGTGATAGGTTTCTGTTTTTTTAAAAGAAATGCTGTATCTTACAGTAACTTGGTGTCAATTTTATGCTCTGGCCAGTTGTTTGTTCAACGAGAAGGTGTATGTTAGGTTTATGCTTGAGCAACCTCTCTTTGATAGATCACACAATTTTAGTGATAGCTTGGTAGTTTTTATCTATTTGAAAGATACATGGTACCTACCATATACTGGGCATTGTGTAAGTGTTGTGGATGCTACCATAGCCTAGTGCCTTTAAACCTACAGAGAAAGAAAGATAAGAAATACTGCAGCAAGAACTATTGTAGACCTCTGACAAGGAAACACAGGATTTATTACTACCTGTTCTTAGCTTTTGAGATAAGGTCTCATGTAGGCGAGCCTAGTCTGGAACTTGATATGTAGTCCAGGCTAGCCTTGAACTCCTTGATCTTGCTTCCATCTCCCAAGTACTGGGATTATAGGGGTTATTATTATAGAGCCACCATTTCTAGCTTTAGTAGTTCTTTTGATTTGTGTTTTGTTTTTGAGATGGGTGGCCTAGGTTGACTTGTGATTTGTGATCTTCCTGCCCCAGGCTGGCAAATACTGGGAATGCAAGCATGCACCATACCTGCTGTAGTAAGTGCATGAATGCTTTATTTCTTCAGCTACTCTTGCAGTAATTGACTTTTGGTAGTACTTGGGAGTGGCTAAACCACTGATTGTTACATACTGAAGGTAAACATGCAGACATAAATTACTTGTTCAAAGGGAAGTGGCCTCAGAAAGAAGTACACAGTGTTATTTGAATATTAAATTGATATCTGGACCAGTGACATGTTTATTCTGCCTGGCTTAGAACTCTTACTGTGATCTTCCCATCTCAATTTTCTAGGTGCTGGGACAATAGGCATGCATGACCATAGTAGATCTTGTTTATAAGCATTGATTGATTGATTTTGGTGGTATAAAGGATCAAACCCAGGGCTTTAAATATGCTAGGCAAGCACCTTACCATTGCATTGTATCTCTAGTCTTTTGGGTTTTTGTTTTTTTTTTTTTTAATTTATTGAGATGGTCTTGTTTTGTAGCCCTGCTTCTCAGATGCTGGGAGTAAAGGCATGTGTCACTATACCTAGCCAGCTGCTTTTAACTTGCTCTGTAGCTCAGGCTTGAACCAGTGACCATCCTGCCTTAGCTTCTTGAGTGTCTAGGATTATACTGCCATATCTTATTTATTTGTTTGTTTGCTTAATGTACACTGGTATCTTGCCTTCATGTATGTCTGGGTTAAGGTGTTGGATCTCCTGTAACTGGAATTACAGACAGTTGTGAGTGCTGAGAATTGAACCTGGGTCCTCTGGAAAAGCAGCTGGTGCTCTTCTTAACCACTGAGTCATCTATCCAGCCCCTCTCTGTTGTGTCTTTTAACTTGGCAGTTATGCATAAGGCTCATCTCATTTATTTATCTATTTATTTTGAGAGAACAGAGTCTTACTATACAACCTATACTGTCCTAGAACTCAGTTAGGGCTAGTCTCAAACTCTTGTTTCTTTCAGGTGCTGGGATAATAGATGTGTTCAGTCAAGGCTCTTAATGAAATCTATTCACACTTAGAAAGTTTGTATTCAAACTGTGTGTAGTTCATTTTACTAATCTTTGTTGGAATGGCTTCTTTCCTTCTGCATTTAGCTGCATAATGGCTTTTATCAAAGTGTACCTTTGAAATAGGTCCTAGTGATGGGAATGAGTGACATCTTAATTTTACTACTCTGACTTAACTTAAAATAATATAAACAAGGGGCTGGAGAGATGGCTCAGAGGTTAAGAGCACCGTCTGCTCTTCCAGAGGACCCGGGTTCGATTCCCAGTACCCACATGGCAGCTAACAACTGTCTGTAGTTCCAGTTCCAGGAAAAAACACCAAGGCAAATAAATAAATAAATAAAGTTTTTTTTAAAAAAAAATATAATATAAACAAATAGCGGGAAAGTTTTAATATACACTTGGGAAGTTGTAGGTAGGAAGATCACAAACTTGAGGCCAGCCCGTACTAAGACCCTATCTTAGAAAACAACAAAAGCCTAAAAACAAAACAAAACAAAAAAAAAAACTTTAATGTAATATTATCTGTTTGATAGGAAGTTTATTAATACTCAGTTGCTTTTATGCTTTTAATTGTATATTTTGATGCATCTATCATGGTAAGTATATTTATTTCAATAAATTATTTAGTAATCAGAAGCAAAAAATTCATTTTATAGCAAGGAGACTTGAAAGAAAGGTAAGGTGCTGCATTGTTTGCAAAGAAAGGAAGAAAAGGTGCTTTTTTTTTTTAATAGAACATTTTTTTGAGAAATCCTCCTCTAGTTTAGGATCAAACTCACTGTGTAGTTAAGGATGACCTTGAACTCCTGATCCTCTTGCCCTTGCCTGCAAGTGCTGGAATTACAACAGTAGGCCCTATATCCAGCAAAGATAGCACTTTTACTGCTTCTCCTCCCTAACAGGAGGAGACTAGGCATGGTATCTCTTAAGTCATTGATTGAAATGAGGCCAGTAGTATCGGGTAAAAGGATGCCTTTGATAAGACTCTTTTCCCTGGTTTTACACTTGTTATGGTTTATGCTTTTCTATTGAGGTTGTCACTGTTGTTCATAGCTTTCAGTTTGTTAAGATCAAGAAAGGTTTCCGCCCTTGCAGCTTCAGAGAGCAGAGTGATTGCCTGTGATGGTGCCATCTAGTGGGATCTGTGCAGTCTCTTGAGTAGTGCTCAGGACACTTTCAGTACTTCCTGATGCCCATAGTAGGAAGACAATCAGTGCTATTGTGGACCGTTTCCAACTGGACAAGAGTGCTATAGTTGGTGCAGTCTTTGAACTTTCTGGTTGTGTAAATCTTCTGGCATATTGCTTTCACTCCTTTATACCTTAAGTTCAATATGTGTCATAAAACTTTGGTTAAAAAAATGGCCAAACTTCCATATATTTATATTCAAGAGCTTATTGTTTGCATTTTGGCTTTTATTTTTGCAATTTTGGGGGGTTCTTGAACAGCACACTGATAAATTAATTTTGTCTATATTATCAGACTTATTTAATAATAGTTACTAAACCAGAATTAAGTTGTTTAGGGTTTGAGATGCATTATGTAGTTTTGGTTTGAGGGATTGGTGTTTTCTGTCGGTTGGTAATAGGTAAAAGAAGTATAAAAGGTAAAAGAAGAAACCGATAATTAATTGTAGCTGCCATTTTGTTGTTGAGATGGGGGTTTCTCTGTATAGCCCTGGCTGTCCTGAAACTTGCTCTGTAGGCCATTCAGGCTGGCCTCAAACTCAGATCTGCCTGCATCTCTGCTTCCCTAGTGCATGGGATTAAAGGTGTGTACCATGGCCACCACCCTGTTTTAGCTGCCACCTTTTACACACCCCTGTGACCATCCTTTAGCAGTTTTGAGATGATAAGGTTAAATTGGGTTGTGAACTTTCTTACTGACTTATATTTACAATTTTTGTGAGTTTGTTTGTTTGTTTGCTACAGGATTTTCCTGTGTAACACTCCTGGCTGTTATAAAACTCATTTTGTAGATCAGGCTGACCTCGACTTCAGAGATCTGCCTGCCTATGCCTCCTGAGTTCTGGGATTAAAGGTGTGTTCCATCATACCTAGTTGAAAATCTCTTTGTTTAAACACTAGATAATTCACTTTTCATAATGTAAAATTGACTATCTTATTTTCAATCAAGACCTATCACAGTTTATATTCCTTACTCTGTTCTTGTTTAGCAATTTAAATGTGCTTTGTCTCTGATTCTGGAGATGAAAGGGTAGGTAGATTTCAACCTTGCTTGCACTATTGTACCTAGTTGAATATATTTAAAATATTTTTTATTACATATTATTTATTGTATGTTTGGGGTTGGTGCATGTGTCATTTCACACTTGTGAAAGTCAGAGGACAACTTGGGGAATTGATTCTCTCCTACCATGTGAGTTTCAGAACTGAACTGGGGTTATTAGATTTGAGGGCAATACCTTTACCTGCTGAGCTATCTCTCTGACTCCATAGATAAGTAGATAGATAGATAGATAAGATAAGATAGAGGGCTAGATGATGGATAGATTAATTAATTAATTAATTAATTAATTCCGGGTATAACAGAAGTTACTTTATACCAGATGTTAAAAAAATCTGTGCTTAACTCAGTGACTTAACAGACTTTTTATAAGTTGTATTGTCGAACACTGCATCAGTTGAGTTATAGACTTGATAAGGTTCAATGTACCTTGTAATTGCATAATATTGATTGTATAAACAATGAAATATGATTGCAAAATGAAAGGTTTTTTATTTCTTTGCAAATTAGATTAACAGCATTAGAAAGGCTAAGGTATCAATAAGAAGTTACGAACACATCTATAAACACATACATACGTACACATTGCCTTACACAGTGATGAGTTTCATTTCAGCATTTTCATACATGTATACCTTTATCCTTTGCTTGTATTCATCTTTCTCCCTTACTGCAACTTTTTTCTTTTGGCTTTTGAGACAGGATTTCTCTGTGTGACCCTGGCTGCTTTGAAACTTCTTATGTAGACCATACTGACCTTGAAATTGTAGAGATCCACCTGTCTCTGCCTCCCAAGTGAGTGCTGGGACCTCCCAAGTACTGGGACTAAAGGTATGCTGTACCTCCCCACTGTCAGCAACTTTTTTTTCATATGAGAGAATCTTTTTTAGATCTTTGGCAGTTATCTTTTATGTTCTTAATTTACTTTTTAAAGAAATTGAAACTGGAAATTGTAGATATATTGTGGGTGTAGGTTTTATAAGATTATACTTCATGTATCTATAATTCAAAAGGCCCATCTGAAAACAACGACAAGAGAATGTACATTTAAGGATCTTGAAATGAAGCTGAGTTGGTAGAGTGCTTGCCTACCATTTGTGAGGCCCCAGGTTCAACCTCTAGCACCTCATAAACCAGACATATGATGATCTATCTAGGCCTGGAATCTTAGCACTCTAGAGGTGGAGGCAGGAGGATCAGAAACTTAGGTCATTTTTGGCTACAAAATGTTTAAAGTCAGCCTGGGCCTTATCTCAAAGAAAGAAAGAATGAATGTATATTTAAAGCTGGGAATATAGCTCAGTGGTAGAATACTTGTCTAACATGTGTAAGCCTTGGTTTAATTATGTTAGCTTTTCATTATTGTAACAGAATTACCTGTGAAAAATCGACTTAGAAATGAAACATTTATTTCCATTTACCCTTTTAGTCTGTGATTCCATGGCTTATGTAGTGAAAAGAACCCCATTGTGGAAAGGGCTTGGAGCACAGCCGCTCACCTCATGATGGCAGGAAGCAGAGTAGAAAGGGTTCAGGGACAAGACATAGGTGCCAAGAAACATGGCCCTGTGAACCCACTCCCTTCACCTAAGTCCCTTATGTTTCTGTCACCTCCCAAGAGCTTGTCAGGAAACCATCAGTGATTAAAAACCCCATCTAGGGGCTTCATGATGACCCACTGGGAAAGGTGCTTGACATTAGTGTGATAGCCTGAGTTTGTTCTTTGAGACTCAGATGGTAGAAGTGAACCAGTTTCCATAGGTTGTTCTCTGACCTTGACGCACGCACTCATGCGCGCACGCACTCACGCACTCGGTAAATAAATATAATACATTAAAGCAAATGGGGAAAAGAAACCAGCTAGGCAGTAGTGGCACATGCTTTTAATCCTAGCACTTGGAAAGCAGAAGCAGGTGGATCTCTGACTTTGAGGCCAGCCTGATCTACATAGGACGGTCCAGGATAGCCAGGACTACACAGAGAAATCCTGTCTTGAAAACCAAACCACCCTCCCCTCTGTTGATGAGGGTGAAGCTCTTTTCATCCAGTCAGTTTTGAAGCTCCATTGGACATGGCTGAATTGGGTATCACACCTTCAACATATGGTTTGGGAAATCATTTTGATTCAAACTATAATACATTCTGGTATTACTAGAACTTTTTAAAAATTACTTTTTATAAAATTAAAAATATAGATTTATTTTGTTTAATGTGTTTTAAGTGTTTGCCTCATATATGTCTGTGAATGGTATGCATGCCTAGTGCACTCAGGTCAGAAGAAGGCATCCAGTTCCCTGGACCTGGAGTTGTAGATGTTGTGAGTCACTATGTGGTTGCTAGGGACCAAACCCAGGTCCTTCCAAGAGCAACAAGTGCTCTCAACTGATGAGCCATTCCTCTAGCCCCAACTTACCATTATTTATAGCATAAGGTTCAAAGTAAGATTTCCTGTCACTTAGTAAAGTCAAAGGTGGGAGTGTTGAGTTCCTCCTCCCAAGCAACTGGGGGTCATAATAACACTCCTTCCTCAGTATGTCAACCTGGGAATGGCCCCTGACAGAGAAGTCTACAGACACTCTCAGATGCCATTATTCCCCTGAGGAGGAAACAGTGAGAAGGGACTACCACACAGCCCTAGTTAGAAGGGCAAAGTTTAGACATTCTGAAAATGCTAGTATTATAGTACTCTTGCTTTAGTGGATCTAGATGCCCTTTCTACTTTGATGATCTTCTATCCTTTACTCTTATTGCTGATTCTCAGAGAAATGGTAGTGTCTTTATCAAAGGCTGATGAGCTGATGATGGTCTATCTAGGGCTTTGAAGAGATAGTGAGACCCTGTCTCAAAACTCAGGCTATACAGCACTCATTGTAGGTAGAAAACCAGTGTCTACTTTTTTCTTTAATTATAAAAAGGTACGTGTTTGTGTGTCTGATGTAGGTGTTGAAAACTGAACTTGGGTGTTCTACAAGAGAGCAGTACATGCTCTTAACCTTTAAGCTGTTTCTCCAGCTTCAAAAGCATTTTTATAACCTGGTGTTTGACAGACAGGAGGATAATTGAGTTTAAGATTGCCATAACCACTTGTATTTATGTGGGCTAGGGGATCTTGACTGGTTCATACACTTAAGTGTTTTAACCCATGAGCCATCTCTCTACCACACACACACACACACACACACACACACACACACACACACACACACACACACAGTGTTTTTCTTTACACACGACCTTTCTATCTTATCTAAGAACTGTGGCGCTGTTAGCTCTTGTAGTTCAGGTATGAGAGTAAAGCAAGCAATTTTTTTTTCTTTTTCTTTCTCATAGCTTCATAGAAGTCCCATCTTGGCAACCTCAACATACTAATGTTAGCAGATTCAGCATACAAGTTGTTTTTCTTCTTCTTTCTGTGTTAACTTAAGAACTTTTACCTTTTCTTTTAAAGAGAAACTTTACAGCTTCTTTTTGTCACACCCCAATTGCCAACATCACTCCTCTTAAGTTTGGAGCCAGTAAGTAAATGAGTGACAAGAACACAAGCTGTGTTCATCAGCAATCGCACTGCTAGGTAACAGGTGTCAGTGTGAGGGAAGACACAGGGCTGTTCATGTGGATGAGATTTCCTCAGCTTGCTCTGAACAACATGCAATATAAAACCTTTTTTTTTTTTTTTAAAGATTTATTTATTTATTATGCATACAGTTTTACAGAAGAGGGCACCAGACCTCATCATAGATGGTTGTGAGCCATCATGTGGTTTTGCTGGGAATTGAACTCAGGTCCTCTGGAAGAACAGTCAGTGCTCTTAACCTCTGAGCCATCTCTCCAGCCCCGCAATATAAAACCTTAAGAATTACTTCTTCCTGGACTTTTCCACTGAATAATTTTCAGAGCATAGTTGAACAAAAGTAACTACATCTATGGAAAGCAAAATCATAGCTAAGAGAAGGTGACTGTGTGGAAAGAAAGCAAAGAGTTACTAAGCAATGAGAACCTTGGCAACAGGCAAAGTTCATAGAGCAAACTGAGAAGAAAGCCTGTCGCTGACTCTTAGATTCTGTGACTGCTATAGACTGTAAGAAGTGAGTCTTAGTGAGTCTCCTGTACGTGGCTTGTGTCAGTTCTGTCAGAAAAGCAGTGTGGGTATGGGCACTGTTGCACACTTGGCTGTTGAAAGGGCTTGGGCTGGGTAGATTAGCTCTGCTGCTGTAGGGTTCCATTTGACTCAGCCACCCAAATCTACGTTGCAGACTCAGATGAAGCTTTTCAGTAGTGGAAAATGTCTTGCAGAACACCCATACTTAGTGTACTTGCTTGCTTGATTGTTTTGGTTTCTTAAGACAGGGTCTTTCTATATAGGCTGTCTTGGAGCTAAATGTGTTCTATTCACTAAGGCCCAACTGTTTCACACATTTGTATGAAACCAACAGATCTGCTTTTGTTTTTTTTTTTGTACAGTGTCACTATATATTTAGTTCCAGCTGGCCTAGAACTTGCTATATAGACTAGGCTGGCCTCTAACTCAGTTACTCTCCTGCCTCTTCCAAGTGCTAGATTAAAAGCATGTGCCATCATGCTCAACACAAATCTTCATTTTAACATAGAATCTCTTATTACCATGTGAAATAGTCTTGGCATTGGCCACCCTGTTAGGGGAATAGCAAATGGTTCTACCCCTAAGTTAATTTCCTTGTGTAGCAGAGGCAGTAGAAATTAATAGCAGAGGTTACCTGCAATTGTTGTCATTTACCTCTTCCATGAACTGTCTAGTTTTTTCATAACTTTTCTAGAATTTCAGAAACATAGAATCGTGACTTTCCCTAAGAACTCTGGCTGTACGCAAATCTTTTTTCCCCTTACTTTTGACACAAATTTTTACTCTTTTGCTACTGAATAACTTGGACAGGCTTCTTGTCTGATTTCCGTTGTGTTTTTATTTAAAAAAAAAAAAATGACAAGCCAGGGGCAAGAGGATAGCTCATTGGTTAAAAGTGCCTACTCTTCTTACAGAGGAGCCAGAGCCCACATGGCAACTTCCATCTGTCTGGAACTAACTTAGTGTCAGAGAGTCCAGTGTCCCAAAGTGTTTCTGTACATGGTGCACATGTATTTTTACAGGCTTATTCATATAAATCTTTAAAAATCTAGAATTTGTAGAAATGGCAAACCAGCATGTTCATTTCTTCCTTTCCTGTTACTTTCCCTTCCAAATCAGATGCTAGGATGGAAAAAGCCTGCCATGTGTGTCTATTCTTCATTGTAATTTTTCCCTTACACAGACAGTTTCTCTTAACCCAGTGATTCTTCTCCCCCTCCCCCTTTTCTGGATTTTTTTTTTTTTTAAACTTTATTTATTTATTTGCCTTGGTGTTTGCCTGGAACTGGAACTACAGACAGTTGTTAGCTGCCATGTGGGTGCTGGGAATTGAACCCGGATCCTCTGGAAGAGCAGAAGGTGCTCTTAACCGCTGAGCCATCTCTCCAGCCCCCTTTTTCTGGATTTTTAAAAAATATTTATTCTTTTATGTGAATTTGTGTTTTGCCTGCATGTATAACTGTGTAAGAGTGTGAGATCTTGGAATTACAGACAGTTGTTAGCTGCCATGTGGATGCTGGGAATTGAACTCAGGTCCTCCAGAAGAACAGTCAGTGCTCTTAACCACTGAGCCATCTCTCCAGCACCTCCCCCTTTCTGAATTTTTAACACAGGGTTTCTCTGTGCATCCTTGGCTGTCCTGAAATTCTTTATATCAGGCTGGCCTTGAACTCACATAGTTTTGCCTTCCCTTTTAAAGGTGTGCACCACCGTGCTTGGCTTAGCCCAGTGGCTTTCAATCTTCCTAATGGTGCAGTGCTTTAATACAGTTCCTCATGTTGTGGTGACTCCCCTAATCCTAACATTATTTTCATTGCTACTTCATAATTGTAATTTTGCTATTATGAATTGTAATGTAAATATTTTTGGAGATACAGATTTGCCATAGGCTGAGAACTGCTACTTTGGGCAGACAACTCAGCCTCATTTGTACATCTGGTCACTAGTAGTACGTGCCACACAGCTGCTGTCACAGCTTTCTTACAATTTCAGAGGTTGCAATATTTTCTCTAGTCCTTAGGTCATTTTCAGGACATGCTTACACTCATGGTAATCCATGCATGTCTCGTCATGCCATGTTAAGAAAAATGACAGTCGGGGCTGGAGAGATGGCTCAGCGGTTAAGAGCACCATCTGCTCTTCCAGAGGACCCAGGTTCGATTCCCAGCACCCACATGGCAGCTAACAACTGTCTGTAGTTCCAGTTCCAGGCAAACACCAAGGCAAATAAATAAATAAATAAAGTTTAAGAAAAATGACAGTCTATGGAATTGACTCCTTTGATTCTGTCAGGTTCCTGTTAAGATGCAAATATTACCACAGCTACTGGGTTTTGTGGTAGCAGAGGTCACGGTAAGCCTAGAGGAAATAGTTATACTATAAGTTTAATGAGACAGTACCAGCAAAGCTTGAGAGATGGCTCAGTGGTTAGGAGCACTTGCTGTTCTTGTAGAGGACCTCAGTTTCATTCCCTGCACCCAGCAATGTGTATGTAACTCTAGTTACAGGGATTTAACGCTCTCTCCTGGCCTCCTTGGGCACTCACTGGGTATGCATGTGGTACATAGACATTCATGAAAGCCAAACACTCATACGTAAACTAAAATTTAAAACATTAAAATAGAAAGACAGTGCTAGGAGGGATTGAAACTTAGTTCAGGTCATAGAGTGCTTACCTAGAATGCACGAATTACTCTTAGTTTGATTCCCAGTACCACAAAATTGGGCATTGGTGGCAGGTCACTCAGAAGTGTAAAATCATTCTCATCAATGTAGGGAGCTCAAGACCAGCCTGGGCCTGTTTCAAGAAGAAAGTACTTGGAGTCGGGAATGGAGGAACTCCTCCATATTTCTAGCATTTGAGAAGTTGAGATAGCAGGATCTTGAGTTTTAAGGCCAGCCTAGGCCACATAGTAAGGCCCTGCTTTTAAATACATGGAGATTGTCAGACTAAATCAAAACAGCTTCAACTGCAGGATGTTTAAAGGAAACCCACTGTTTTAAACCCGTACTTTTAGAAGTATACATAAATTTAGATGTAATTTTGTTATAGAGACAGGGTTTTTCTGTGTAGCTCAGGTTGGCCTCGAACTTAAAAATAATTTTCCCACTTCAGCTTTCCAAAGCATGAATCCTAATACTCAACTTTAAGTTTCAGTGTTAATTTGAATGGATGGGAAAAGCTGTTATACAAAGATACTCTATGCTCAGGTGACTGTTAGCAAAAGAAGACTCAGAACATAGAAAATGTTATTGAGGTAGTAAAATGCATTTTATTCTGAAAGAAGGATCAGTAGCTGAATGTGGTGGCTCATACCTGTAATTCTGTCACTTAGCATCTGAGGCAGAAGACTTACTGTGAATTCCAGATCAGTCTTAGGTACAGAATGAGAACCTACCTAGAAGAAAAAAAATGGATCATTTTATTTAACCAGAAAGTTTAGCAAGCAGTACTTAATGTAGCAACTACTCTTAGAACAACAAAAGAATTAAATCAAATTAAAAGGATCTCTTAAATATTTGGAAGTGAAATGACATTGGAAATAACAAACAAAAACATGATAACAGAATTTGCGGGCTGTGGCTCACAGTGCTATAGAGGAAATTTTACAGCTTCAAAAGAAGAGATTCAAGATAGCCTAGAGCTAGGGATAGAACAGTCTAAACAGACATCATAAAGATTGAGCATGGTGCCACACACACTTAGGCAGAGGCAGATAGATTGCTGAGTTTGAGGTCAACCAGGTCTACATGATGAATTTCAGGCCAGCTAGGGCTATATAGTGAGATATTGTCTCAATGAAAAGAATAAAAGAAGAAAAAGCAAAAGGTAAAATAGTTGCTATAAAATGAATTAGAAAACAAATATGCATAACCCTATTTATAGCCAGACTCTATCTCAAAACATCTAGCATGAGTCCATGCCACCAAGCCTGGGTCTTACTCAGATGGTGGGACAAGTTGTCCTTTGACCTCCGTCTGTGTGTATTATTACACATGTCCACACCTGCAAATAACACAAAATAATGCAATTAAAGAAGATTAGATTTAATTTTATTTTTAACTATGCATATGTGTGTGTGTCATATTGTATGTGCCCTTGGAAGCAAGGAGGGTTTCAGATCTTCTGGAGCTAGAGTTGACAAGAGATAAGCCAGTTGTAGTGAGTGCTGGAACCAACCTCTGGTCTGTCCTCTACTTGTGCAGTTTGTACTCTTAATAAAGTTGAGCCATCTCTCCAGTGCTTCCACCCCACAAAGAATTTAAAAATAAAACAACCAAAACAAAGTAAACAAACAAAGAAGAGATAAAGCCTTTAAGAGATAATTGAGAAGCTGGGTATGGTGTTGAATATTGTGTGACCCCAGTCCAGGCTAAGGCAGGAGGGATGAGAATTTAAGCCTAGTTTAGGCTAATGTAGTGAAACTGTCTCTATTAAGTTTTTATCAAGAGGCCTTTTTGTGTGAGTGTAATTAATTAGATGCTCTTATAAAAAGACTTGACAGGGCTGGAAAGCTGGCTCAGCAGTTAAAGTTCAGACCTCCACCCCAACATTTATATTAAGTGTTTCACAACTGCTTTATAATTCCAGTTTTAGGGGTCCTGACACCCTCTTTTGGTCTCTGTGGTATATACTCAAATATATATATATAAATAATAAGTCTTAAAAGTGTACAAATAAAAGAGGAGAGACTGTCTTACTTAAGGTTTCTGTTACTCTGATTAAAAAAAAAAATTACAAAAAGCAACTTGGCTGGAGAGATGACTCTGCAGTTAAGAGCATTGGCTGCTCTTCCAGAGGACCTGAGTTCAGTTCCCAGAAACCACATGGTGACTCATCTGTAATGAGATCTGGTGCCCTCTTCTGGCATGCAGGCATACATAATAAATAAATAAATCTTGTAAAAAAAAAAAAGCCAAGCTAATTTGAGTTTAGTTTATTTACAATTTATAGCCCATCATCCAGGGAAGTCAAGGCAGTAATTCAAAGCAGGAACCTGGAGACAGGAACTGATGCAGAGGCCGTAGAGGAACACTGTTTACTGACTTGCTTTCTTATAGTATTCAGGATCAACAGCCCAGGGATACTGCCCACAGTGAGCTTGGCTCTCCTACATGTCAATTAAGGAGCAAGACAGGCTCTCAACTTCAATTTAGGAGTCATGACTCCTTTGGGGATTGAGTGACCCTTTCACAGGGGTCACCTAAGACCATTGGAAAACACATATTTGCATGATGATTCATAACAAAATTACAATTATGAAGCAGCAACAAAGATTTTATGATTTGGGGTCATTACAACATGAGGAACTGTACTAAAGGGTTGCAGCTTTAGGAATGTTGAGAATACTGAATCAAGAGAGTACACTAAAGGCTTACATATAAGCAAATCTAGTGGACAGTATTATAGTGATACATTGTTTGTAATCTAATAAAAATAGCCAGAATATCATAGGACAGAGCCAGCCACAGAGTTATCCATTGAGGTCTGGCAGTGGTGGCACACAACTTTAATCTTAGCACTCAGGAGGCAGAGATCCATCTGGATCTCTGTGAGTTCAAGGCCAGCCTGAACTACCAATCCAAAAGAGGAACAGCCAGGCTGGTGGTGGTACACACCTTTAATGCTAGTACTAGGAAGGTTGAGACAGGAAGTGATATGGATGGGCAGAGAAAGGAATATAAGGCAGCAGGAGACAAGTTTGCTCCTTGTACTTACTTCCCTTTCAGCTGAGGACTCAGAGACATTCAGTCTGGGGATTTGTGGAGGCAGGATCCATTATTCTCAGCCTGGGGATTCAGTAGTGGTGAGAAGTTTCTCTAGTGGCTTGTTCCTCTGTTTTTCTGATCTTTCAGCTTTGCCCCAATATTTGACTGCCTCCAGGTTTTTGTTATAAGACCAGTTAGGATTTGTACAACATCTGGCGTGCAACATGGGGCATGAATTCACGAAAAAGCCACTTGCCTGTGGTTTTTTCACTTTTCACTTTGCAGCCATTGACAGAGGTTGGAGCTACATGTAGCTGGAGTCACTACCCTACCAGATAGATTTTCCTTTCGAAGTTAGCCTCTCTTCACCAGTCAGCTCTCCCTCAAGATTGGAGAGATTTGGTTACACAGTCTTGGAGGCTGCTCTCCAATTATAATGGAGGACCTGATGGAAGCATGAGGCTTCCATCATTGAATAGTAAAGTAGGGCTAGAGGTATTGAAATCTCCCAAGGCCAACTTCTTTTCTTAGTTGATGTTCTTTCCTCACAAATGATTCTGGTCTGCCTCAAGTTGACATAAAACTAGTCAGCACACTTACTCTTGTACAATTACTCCAGAACTCTATTGAGGAAGCAGAGCCCATCCCTCAGTAGATTTATTGCATTCTCTAGTCTTAGCTGTTCTATTATATAGATAAAATCAATGTAGCTGAATGCTTAGGAATATGTGTTTGGTTTTAGGTTGTTTGGTTTGGTTTGATTTTTAAAGATAGGGTTTTTCTGAGTAGCCTTGACTGTCCTGGAACTTGCTTTATAGACCAGGCTTCTGCCTCTTTAGTACTAGGATTAAAGGCATTCACCACTAACACCTGGTAGGAATATGTGTTTTGAACCTGGTCTCCTCATCCTAGACCTTTGGAAAAGCTATGTGATTTGAAGTGGGTTAATAACTCTCATAATCCCTTCATTTCCTTCATCTATAAGTAAGAATAATAGCTACTTCATAAGGTTATATATTAACTTTGTAGGGCTATCATAACAATACAGATTGTTATAATCAGATGTTTATTTCCTGCCTGCCTGTTTCCAAATACCTGGCAGCTGCTTCCCAAATAATTGACTTGGAGGCTTAATATTACTTATAAATTGTTCGGCTTATTACTGACTAGCTCTTACACTTAACCCATAATTCTTACCTATGTTTAGCCACATAACTTGTTACCTTTCTCAGTACAGCCTTCTCATTTTGCTTCCTTTGTGTCTGGCTGGCAACTCCTGACTGCCCTTCTCCTTCCCAGCTTTCTTTTTCAGTTTGGCTGTCCACCTATTCTTCTACCTAGCTTCTGACTAGTCAGCATCTTATTAAGCCAATTCAGTTGACAAATCTTTACAATGTACAAGAATATTATTCCACAACAGACCATGGCTTGAATAATAGGAACTTAGGTTCTTAAAAATCTGGAAGATTGAAGTCAAGAGCAAGGTGCTAAGATTTGTTTGCCTCTGAAATCTGTGTCGTTGGATTGAGGAGGCTACCTTCTTGGTATTCCCTCATGCGATCTCTGCTATACCTTCTTTCTGCCTTCCCTCTTCCTTTTCTTATCTGCCTCATTGTCCTGATGTCCTCTTAAATAACACTAGTCTAGTTGTATTGCCAATTCTAATGACCCATTTCAGTGTAAATCCAATACAATTTAGATGCCTCAGTGAGGATAGGCTCTTGCTACCAAGCCTTATGACCTCAGTTTTATTTCTGAGGACTCATGAGGTAAGAGAGAAACAACTCTCCTAAGTTGTCTTCCAAACTTCACATGTACACTGCTGTCTCTCTCTCTCTCCCCTTCCCTCTTCCCTCCCTTCCTCACACATACACACAAACACAAAAATAACTATAATTGTAAAAGAGGTTAAATTTAATTACTCTTTAAACTTTCTATGTTTAAGTATATTCATAGTGCAGGGAATTGATTAGGGGTTCAATACATAAACCTTAAAAACTATAAACTTCATTTCAAAATAATTATAGATTCATAGGAAGTTGTAAAAAGTTTATACAAGGGACTAAAGAAATGGCTTACAGTTAAGAGCACTGGCTGCTGTAGAGTACTTCAGTTTCAATTCCCAGCACCCACATGGGTTATCGCTTAGCTTTATGTCTAGGAGATTTGATGTTTTCTTTTCTTTTTTTTTTTAAACTTTATTTATTTATTTACCTTGGTGTTTGCCTGGAACTGGAACTACACACAGTTGTTAGCTGCCATATGGGTGCTGGGAATCGAACCCGGGTCCTCTGGAAGAGCAGACGGTGCTCTTAACCGCTGAGCCATCTCTCCAGCTCCCGATTTGATGTTTTCTATTGGCCTTGGTTCATGGTGCCTAAACAAACATGCAGACAAAACATCTATACATACAAAATAATTTAAAAATATACATATAGAGAGTTTTCATTCATGCATCCTTGTCTACCTCATTTAAATTATGAAATTTGAGTATAACATGAGAACCAGGAAACTAATACAGACAAATTCTTTTTTTTTCCTTAATATGTTGAGGCTCAAACATAGGGCCTCATGAATACTTAGCATTTACTCTGCTGCTGAGTTGTACCTTCAGCCCAGTCAGCAGAATTTTTTTAGAGTATAGATTATTCAGGGGTCATTTGTGTGCACACGTGTTATTACAAAAGGCATGTTGGGGCGCTTCTAAACAGTCACTTTGCTTTAGTAGCTTTTGTGAGCATGCAAATCAAAATACAGCACTGTGGACACCACGGTTGCTTCCTGCCACCTCTTTGTAGTCGTACTTAGCCTCTCTTCCAGAGCTGCGTCCTGACCACCACTCTGCTGTTTTTGTCTTTATTGATTGCTTTTGAGATAACATTAAAATACTATGTGAGTTTTAATTAAGGCTAACTCTTGCTTGTGGACATCTAAGTATTTCAGGACCGTTTACTGTAAGACTTATTTTTAATTTCTATAATTATATAGTCTATTGAATTGCTTTTCTACCTTTGTCAGAAATCAAATGGACCTCTTTAGATGGATTTGTTTTTATCAATTGTGCAAGTTAAGTAAAGAGCTATCTGTGGAATTTTGTGTTTGTGCAAGTGCTACATGAATGTTGATAACTTTATTACAGTAAATGAATGATAGCTTTTTGCTATGCTGAGAATCAGACTCAGGGCCTCATAAATTCTAGGCAGGCACTCTGCCATTGCCCTATCCAATAACTTTTTTTTAAGCTTTTATTTTTGTGTGTTTGTGTGTCCATGTGAATGTATGACAAAATCGTGGGGATGCCTGTAAAGGCCAGAAGAGGGCATTAGATCCCCTAGAGCTGCCTGATAAGGGTGCTGACAACTGAACTCAGGCCCTCTATAGAGGAGGAAGTGCATTTAAACTGGTGAACTATTTCTCCAGCCTCTCTATACTGTTTTTTGGAGGGAAGGAGGGAAGACAGGATTTCTCTGTGTTGCCTTGGCTGTCCTGGAACTTGCTCTGTAGATTAGGCTGGCCTTGAACTCTTTTGTTTCTAGAGTGCAGGAGATTAAAGGTGTGAGGCACCACTGCTGCTATACTTTAATATTTTAAATAACAGTTTACAAATATTAGTGCATGTACCCGGGTATGTGTGCCACAGCACTTATGGAGGACAGAGGACAGTTTGGGAATTAGTTCTTCCTTTACATTGGCTCAGTTCCTCTCATCAGACTGGCACTGTAAGTGTCTTTATGTACTGAGCCATCTCACTACCCAGCTGTATGAAGTTAAAACACAGTATACAATTATGTGCTTTGGTTTTATTTATTTATTTATGTTTGTTTGTTTGATTTTGGTTCTTTGAAGCAGGGTCTTGCTATTTAATGCTGACTGGTCAGAAACTCTTGAATAGCCATGTTAGTTAACATTGAATGCAATGCAATGCTGACTAATGCCTCAGCCACCTAAGTGCTTCAATTTCAGATAGTCACACCTAACTAGAATATCTCAGGGGTATTAAATATATTAACATTGTTGTTTGTTTTTTGAGAAGGGGTCTCACTATGTAGACCATGTTGGTCTCAAACTCATAGAGATATATTGTTTCTGCCTTCCAAATGCTTGGATTGAAGGCATGGTACTAGACTTAAGTGTGCACGCTCTTTCTCTCAACATGTTCTCCTGCTCCTCTTTCACGCACATAAATATTTTTAATTTATATATTTATTTATGTATATGAGTGCTCTCTACATGTATGCTTGCACACCAGAAGAGGGCATGTGATCTCATTGTGGATGGTTGTAGGCCACTATGTAGTCTCTGGGATTTGAACTCAGGACCTCTGGAAAAACACATCTCTGCAGGTCCCCCCCCCCCCACTTATTTTGTAGACTGAGGGCTGGGATTGTAGTTTAGTTGGTAGAATGTTTGCCTACCATGAACAAAATTCTACATTCAGTGTCTCAGCACCTGAGAGATGGATCAGAGATTCAGTCTTCCTCACCTACATAAAGAGTCCTAAACCAGCCTGAGCTAGAAGAGATAGTGTCTCCAAAGAAAAAATGATTGGTCTTCTGCTCTCCCCTTTTTCTTTTTGAAAATATTAATAGATATGGACAACAGAGTAAAGTTTTTTTAGTTAAAATATACAAAAAATAGGAAAAGTTGATGTCCACAGGTATTAGGGCCACTTCTAAGAGTTAGTGCAATAGTTTTGTTTGCTTTGTCTTTTGAGACAGGGCTTCACTATGTAGATCACCTTGGCCTTGAATTCACAAATATCTATTTGCCTGTACTTTCTGGGTGGTGGGATTAAAGGCAAATGCCAACAAGCCTGGCAGGATAGTGCAGTCTTTAAGCATCTGTAACACTAGGGTTATATAATTACTGCACCATTCAGTCACTGAACAAGAAGGAGTATAATTTTTTTTAAGATTCATCTTACTTTATGAGTGTTTTTGCCTGTGTGCATGTTATGTGTACCACATGTGTGTCTGTTGGAT
The DNA here is from genome assembly GCA_004025045.1 of Sigmodon hispidus. Classification (NCBI taxonomy): domain Eukaryota; kingdom Metazoa; phylum Chordata; class Mammalia; order Rodentia; family Cricetidae; genus Sigmodon; species Sigmodon hispidus. The sequence continues at coordinate 18,104 of PVIH01013024.1, read as the reverse complement.
TCCCCAGATTCAGTTTATGGATAGATGTGAAACACTAAGTAGATGCTAGGAATTGAAGTTGTGTCCTTTGGAAGAATAACAAGTACTCTTAACCATGGAGCCATCTCTTCATTGGCAGGAATATACTTTTAATAGAAGGATATACTGCATCTAAGTAATATTCCAAGATGGATAGCTTTCCAAGTATTCACCTTCAGGTAACATTAAACATTCATGCCTATTTTCTGTCTTGTTTTTTTTTCTTTTTAATCACAGAGTTTACTGGAAATCTCTCTATATATACAGTCCATATACAGTTTATGGTTTTGCTTCCATTGTTTGTTTTGTGTGTGTGTGTGTTTTTTTTTTTTTTTTTTTTTTTTTTTTTTTTTTTTTTTTTTTTTTTTTTTTTTTTTTTTTTTTTTTTTTTTTTTTTTTTTTTTTTTTTTTTTTTTTTTTTTTTTTTTTTTTTTTTTTTTTTTTTTTTTTTTTTTTTTTTTTTTTTTTTTTTTTTTTTTTTTTTTTTTTTTTTTTTTTTTTTTTTTT
>PVIH01013024.1:0-17479 GCA_004025045.1 Sigmodon hispidus | reverse complement strand
GATTAGTGGACAACTCTGGAATCAGTTTTCTTTTACCTTCTATGTGTGTTGATCTGACCAAGTCAGATCATAGGTCTGTACGGTGCTTTAGTACATCAAGCTCTGTCACTGGTCCTTAGTAATGTTGTTTGTTTTTCTTTTCTTTTTATTTTATGTGGGTGTTTTGTCTGCATGTTTGTGCAGTCTGTGCAGTATCTGCAGAGACCAGAAAAGGGTGTCAGGTTCCTTGAAACTGAAGTTACAGGAGGTTGTGAGCCACCTAGTGTAGGTGCTGGAAACTAGAGCTGGGTCCTCTATGAGAGCAACCATCTCTCTAGCCCTAAAAATGTCCTTTAGGCTTTTTCATTGTGCTTTTGTGAGACAGTATAAGGCACCAAAGCCTGAGCTCTGTTCTGTGTAACCTAAGCAGATGTTGTACCAAGGTCAAAACAAAGTACGTACATTGAAACTCAGGACGCCTTTAGATTCCTTTAATCCAGTTCAGTTATCTTTCTTGTTACTGTTGTTTTAATGACAGTGACACTTTTAAAACTTAGTATGTATGTTTTGCCTGCATGGTTAGTTTTATGAGACAGTAAGCTGCTTTAGAACAGGAAGTGTATCTAAGTGATCCTTGTAATTAAATCTAATCTGGTGACTTTATAATAATGCTGTACTTGAGAAGAGGATGGGAAAAGGATTAAGTAATTATTAATCTTTAAACTTTTGGTTATGTACACATGCCTAAGGGACATTAAGTCTTTTGTCCCTCTTCAACATTGCTATTTCAAACAGGACAGTGGCTACCACCATAGAGCTGCAGTTACTTCAAATCTTCTTTAATCCTTTCATCTGTATTCACCTCTCTTGCTGTCTTTGTATAGTCTCCACCCCCCTTCATAGTCAGTGTTCTGTTGCAGGGAAGAGACACCAGGACCATGTCAACTCCATAAGAAAGCATTTCATTGGGGCCTTGCTTACAGTTTCAGAGGGTCCATCACTGTTATCATGGCAGGGAGCATGGTGACAAGCATGGAGATGGAACAGTAGCTGAGCGTGTTGATCAGCAAGTAGAGGACACTGGGCTTGGCATGAGCTTTAGCGAGCCCACCCCCGCTTCCTCCAACAAGTCCACACATCCTAATCCCTCAAATAGAGCCACTCCCTGGTGACTAAGCATTCAAATAAATATATGAGTCTATGGGGGGGCCATTCCTTTTTTTTTTTTTTTTTTTTACTTTTATTGCTTTTTTGTGAATTTTCACATTCATGCACCCAGCCCCACTCATTTCCCCATCTGTGCATATCTTCCTCTGCCCTTGCAACCACCTCCCTAAAACAACAACAATCTCATGTGGAAGCTGTATTGTGACACAATGAGTCACACAGCACACCCTTTAGTCTATACATCTTTACTTGGAAGTCTGTATTGTAATGAGTCTGGTTCTAGACCTCTGGTTTCTGCTATACTATCAATACTGGATCCTCGCTGGGATCCTCTCAGATACCCTGTTATTGTCCTGGGTTATGGGGATCCTGTGGCTTTGGTTCTTAATACAAACCATAACCCTTTATTTCTTCCTTTCCTTATATTCTTTCTTTTTTTTTTTTTTTTTTTTTTTTTTTTTTTTTTTTTTTTTTTTTTTTTTTTTTTTTTTTTTTTTTTTTTTTTAAACTTTATTTATTTACTTGCCTTGGTGTTTGCCTGGAACTGGAACTACAGACAGTTGTTAGCTGCCATGTGGGTGCTGGGAATCAAACCCGGGTCCTCTGGAAGAGCAGACGGTGCTCTTAACCGCTGAGCCATCTCTCCAGCCCCCTTATATTCTTTCTTTACCTACCTACAAGGTCTTGCTCTGTAGCCAACATTAGGTATAAATCACTGTATAATCCAAGCTCGTCCCCTACTCATTGCCTTTCTGTTGCTACTTCTTGAGGTTGAGGTTATAGAAGTGTTGCCTTACCTGGCTTCACCATTTCCTTTAGAAAATGAGGAATATTTGATGATACAATTTATATGGTTTTATTGCAGCCCTGGGGGAAATAGGTTTTGGAATAGTTATATTAAAGGTAAATTATGCTGGGGGTGTGGTTCAATTTTAAAGCACTTGCCTAACATGCCAGCCTTTACATGTGATATGAAGGGTCCAATTCTACTGGTTTGTCCTTGCCTAGCCAACTTCCTGGCACTGTTTGCTGAAAAACTTTTCTTCATGAATGGTCCTAGCACCTTTCTCAAGAATCAGTTGGTCATAGTGACAGACGTTTCATTGGAGTCATCAGTTCCAACCCTCTGACCCTTTAATACTGGTACTTCTGTGTTGCTACTTTGCTTTGTAGCAAGTCTTAGTGTTAGGGAATGTGATCCCTCTTACCTTGTTCTTTCACACATTGTTTCGTCTAGTCTGGCCTCTTACAAACCCCATGTGTATTTACTGTTTTATTTACATCGAGTTCTGGAAATTGGACCTAGGACTTTACTATTCAGCAACACTCCTAACCCCTCCATATACATTTTAGAATCAACTTAATCATTTATGTGTGTGAAAATGTGGATGTCATGAGTCGAGATATGCATATGTGTGTGTGGAAATCAGAGGACAACCTTTAGGAATCATTTTCTCTTTCTCTAGTGAGTTCTGGAGATTGAATTTAGGCTGTCAGGCTGGTGTAGCAAGGATTTTTATTCATTGAGCCATCTTGCTGCACCCAGATTTTTAGTAGAAGGAAGTCAGATTAGGTGGGAGAGTCACAAAATTGGCGAATATTTAAAGGTAGATGTTGCAATCATAGCAGTATTAAGTCCAGTGAGCAACCCACAATCATGGGATGGGGTAGAGTAGTTTGCTTGTTTATTTAGTTTTGGTTTTTTGAGACAAGGTTTCTCTATGTAACACCCTGGCTCTCCTGGAATTTGCTTTGGAGACTAGGCTGGCCTCTGACTCAGAGTTCCTCCTGCTTCTGCCTCCAGTTGCTGGGATTAAAGGTATGTGTCAGTCACCATCACTTATCTGTTTGTTTGTTTTGAGACAAAGTCTCACTCTGCTTAGCCTGGCTAGCTTAGAACTGTACTTAGACAGGGCTGCCTGCCTCTGCCTTTCAAATGCTGGGTTTAAAGGCGTACACTACCACATCCAGCACTTACTTATATTTAAATTTTTTTGAATATTTGCTTATAGTTTCTAGAGTGTAGGGTTTATGCTTCCTTTATAAAAATTTATCCATTTGCTTTAATGCTATGTAATTGCTTTCTTTTGTCGGGGGTAGGGGTGTTTTGAGACAGCATTTCTCTATGTAACAGTTCTAGCTGTCTTGGAACTCACTTTGTTGACCAGGCTGATCTCAAACTCAGATCCTTCTGCATCTACCTCCCAAGTGCTGAGATAAGGTATGCACCACTTACCACCCTGCATTTGTGTATTGTTTTTAAAGAACGGCTTTAGGGCTTGCTAGTATACTCTAGAAGGGAAGACCTGCTTGCCTGAGGGAATCAAGAACTAGAGAATTCCAACATGGAGGACAGAGTGCTGTAGCTGAGTCTTTCTGCTTGCTTTGGAGGGCTTGTAACAGCTGCCTTTTGATTGCTCTAATCTGATTTAGACATTAGAACAATGGACTTCTTGCATACTTTTTAAATGGGAACTTCTGACTATTTAAAAAACATTTTTCTTCCAGGGGCCACTCAACAGTGAGTCTTCTAACCAGAGTTTGTGCAGCGTGGGATCCTTGAGTGATAAAGAAGTAGAGGTAAGAAGCCACACCTAAGAAACACTGTTTGATTTTTTTTTTGCCTTTAGTCTGAGCTCAAGGGTAGCATCATGTAATTCCAGGGCATGTTAGTGGAGTTGTGTGCTCTTGTCTTTGTGTACAGCTTTGATGTAGCTCTGCCATGGTTTTATTATCATAATCAAACATAGATCTTGTCTTTCATAATTTTACTTATGTTTCTTTGGGGGGTTAGAAGGTCTTAGTTTTTTAATAAAGGTGAGAAGTTTGTAGTTGTAGCAAAATTACCTTAGTTATTCTTGAATTTTAATACTTTTCAATACTCTATAGAGTAGGTCACTGGCTGAATTTAGCAGTAGTCATTTGAAAGACTTTGCCATTTGGTTTCCATTTTTCTTGCTTAGCTGGAAGTTAGTATTAAGTACATAACTTAATACTAATGCACATGAATGTAGGAACAAGTCTAAAGGTCCGCTTTGTACTAGAAAGCTTTCTATAGAAATTAGTCAATTGGACAGTTATTCAGGCCTTTTCTTTTAAAGGGTTAGGTTTGCGAACTTTTGAAGTTTGAGAGCCTGCTGTATGTGCTGACATGTGTTCTTCAAAAATTGTTTTTGTTGTTTGTTTGAGAATTGAGGTCTTGGCATGGGCTGCCAAAATATCTTATTTAAATTTTGTGGCAATTCTAAATTACTAATGAGTACATCAAAGGGCTGATATTTTTAATAATTTTTCAAAAGTTGTTTAGGTTTAACTAATGGCCCAAGAATAGTACACTGCTTCAAGACTTGTCTGTGCTAGTCATATCTGTTTTGTATCTTTGATATTTTGTGTATACTTTGTTATCCTAATGTGAAAATTTACCAACATTCTAATTGTGATATGTATGATATTTCACAGACTCCTGAGAAAAAGCAGAATGACCAGAGAAATCGGAAAAGAAAAGCTGAACCATATGAAACTAGCCAAGGTAGTGATCATTTCACACTAAAAAAACAGGGTTCTTATGCACTTGAAATTGTGTAACTCCCTGTAAGTAATTAGTGTGTATGGAGGGATCCCCAACAATGGAGGTTTATGTATCATAGGGAGTTTTGGGCTGTTACAGACTTGCCATTTAATACACACCTGACAAAACAGTGTCACTTCTTTGAAGACTTTTGTTTTTTCTATGTACTTGAATGGTTTTCTCACCACAGGTTTTTCTTAGACTAAACAAGAATTATATGGAAAAGAGGGAATATTGGGATTTAATTATGAGATTTGTTAGTAGCAGTAGCCAGAATGATTTCATCTACAGTACTGCTTTTTTATTGGAGCCTACTGGGATGAAATCTGTCATGGTTATAGTTCTACCACTAAATTTATAACAAGGAAAGGGTTAGCTTTTCCCAATCCCGTCTAAGAACTGGGATTCCCAATCTTTTTTTCTTCCCTTTTAAAAATGTATAGGTAAGTCATTCTGTCTTGTGTAAGGGAAGTTTCCTGAAGTGACAAAATTATGTGAAATGGTACCAGTTCTGTAGTTCTAATGCATTTGTTTTGAATCTTGGTCTATTAAATTGGGGTGTAGATTATAAAGTTTGTCTTTTGTTATGTATAAGTATGTATAAAAGAGAGATCATTGGCACTTTTTAAAACAAGCTGAAAAATTGTTCCCATCAGTGCTCATTCAGTCACTTGGAATATGAGGAATAAATAGAGTAACCTTAGTGTACAGGTTCTTTGTGGTTTGTTAACAACAGTAAAACTGACACTTGAGTTTGACAGCATTGTTATCAGTTACTGAGCTTTTACTATTTAATACATTTCAGTGATGATGGCTTAAAGTGTGCAATGGAAAAACTGTACTTACTTTGGTTTCATTTTCAGGGAAAGGCACTCCTAGGGGACATAAAATTAGTGATTACTTTGAGGTAAGTTAAATTTGGGGGTAAATAAACAACCTCTAGTGACTTTAAACAAGCTAATAATCGTCTTGTTCATTTAAGGCATTAGAGAGCAATATTTGCCTTTACTGTGATCTTGCCCTTTCTCTTTCCATCTTCATCAAACTAATGCTGTCCATCTCGTAATATGAAGGAACTGCTGCTGATTTGCTAGGTGTAAATTTTGTATCATATGTCTTGTCTGTGTGGTAAAAGAATTCATGTATGAAGTGTACTTTCTCTTGGCCAGAATAGGTTTTGTGTCTCAGTGACCAAGGTATAATGGCTTGATTGTCCTTTGGTATTTTCCCATAGCCTAGTGGATATGTCATGAGCTCAGCGACCCATTGTTGAGTGGTTACTAAAGATGACTAACACCTCTGCACTGCTGTATTTCTGCTTCATGTATTTTGAGATCAAGAAAAAATAAAGGCATTTTTCTCTCATGTCTGTCCAAAACCATGCTTACTTTCAGCTTTCTGCCCATGTTTTCTGTTTATCTTGTTACATTTCTTTGGGAACTCTTTCTCAAGAATCTCATTGAAAAAATAGATTTGGCTTACATGGCATTTTTCTCTTTAGAATGAGATGTATTGACTTAAAGGGGCCATGTATAATTAAAACCTGTTTGTATATTAATCTTTTACTCTCCTTCTCTGAAGCATGGTACTGTTTTGAATTATTCATATCCATTTTTCCCTGTTGGCCAGTTTGCTGGGGGAAGCGGGCCAGGAACCAGCCCTGGCAGAAGTGTTCCACCAGTTGCACGATCCTCACCGCAACATTCCTTATCCAATCCCTTACCGGTAAGCATTCACCTGGAGAAATTTGACACCTGTTATATAGGAGATCAGCAGCCCAGGAACACTGAAGCTGTCTCTCTTCCATTAATTACCCATGGGGAATGAGGCATGAGGGAGTCAACTTCATACTATTGCCTATAAACCACTTACTAAATTCACTTCTTTTACTAGTGAGTCAACTCTGTATAAAAACTAATCCATTCTTTGATTCTTAAATTGCTTGTAAGCCTGTCTGGTTCACTAGTCTGTCAAGGAAGTCATTCCAAGCCAAACATTAGGTTCTAAACTTTTGCTAAATTTGAATTTCTTTACTTTCTTTAAAAAAATTATCAACTTCTGATACTCCGATCTTCTAGGCTTATTCATGTGGTAGAAAACCTGATGCTGTGATATGTGTGAAATTGGTTGGCTTCCATTCTTTAAGTAAGATTTCAAGGTTTTGAACACATACGTTAGTTGGTAGTTTTCAGCCTGGGGCAGTTATGTCCCTCAGGACATTTGTTGGTATCTGGAATCATTTTGGTTGTCACAACTAGGGCATGGGAAGCATAAAAGAGCAGAGACTAGGGATGCTGTAAACATCCCTATAAAGATAGGTTAGCATGGTCTGTGGAGGCAAAGGATTATCTCATCTAAAAGCCAGTAGTGTTGATTGATGTTGGTGCTTCCTGAACTAGCTAATGTAGGGTTTTGTATTAATTTGCTCTAGCACCTTTAGATAATTTGTTGACCCTTAACCTGTCCAAAATGTGATCAGTCTGATTTTATATGGTATCTTAGGAGTTGGGGTAAAAGTGAACATTAAGTTTAAAAAGAAAAAAAACAAAACAAAACAGATTGGCATGCAACTTAATAGTAGAGTGCTTATATAAAATTTGCAATGCCCTGAGTGTCAGTCTACAGTATGGCTTTATTTAACCTTGTCTCTTGTAGTTTTGTAGTTTAAATGATTTAAACAGTAAAGGTTCATTCTGCCAGTCCTCTGCAAAACTGAATGGCTTTCTGATAAAGTTCCTACACAGCCCAATAGCTTCTGCTTGCTCTATTCCTGCCTGCCAATCTTCCATATAGCAATGGTGATGCAGGCTTTCTTGAGTACTGGGAAATATTCTTCTTCTCAGGGCCTTTGTATTGCTATTCTCTTTTTCAGAACTATTCTTTGACAGATACCAGCAACCTCTTCAACAGAATGTTGCTCAAAAATTACCTTAACATAGTAGCCTCCTCTGTCCAGCTTCTCTATAATAGCATTTTCTCATACCTGGTCACTCTGTCTCCAATCTTGCCTTTAATTTGTGATTGCGTGTGTGCATGTGTGTGTGTGTGTGTGTGTGCACATATGTGTACACATGCATGTGCTCATAAATGTAGGCATGCACCTGGCATAGATTACAACCTGGGGTGCCTGTCCTTGCCTTCTACCTTGTTTGAGGTAGGATCTCACCAGCACTACATGTATCAGGTCATCAGGCCTGAAGCTTTTACATATTCTGTCTCTGCTTTTCATCTATATGGGAGTATTGGGGTGATAAAAGCTCCTTACCTGTGTACAATGTTTTTGTGGGTATTGGGATTTGGATTCAAGTCATCATGCTTGCATGGCAAGTGCTTCTGTCCATTTAGCCATCTCTTCAACCTAATGATGCTTTAAGTCTTAGTGTTTGTGACTGTCTCTGTTTCTCTCCCTCCTTCCTTCTCCTCCATACACAAAGTTTGGTATTTCCTTGATTTTTTAAAATTAATTTCTGCTTTTAGAAGAATACACATAGTACTATGTACCAGCATAAGACACCAAATATTACTAGCCCTAAAATATCACCACTGTGTTCCTTGGCACTTTAGCCTTTTCTCTGACAACAGGCATAGCTGTTATCCAGAGGAGGAACCAAAAATATGAATTGTTGTGTTGGGCTACTTTTGTTCAGTATCACCTCTGTGAGATTTATTGTCTTGCTTATTGTAGATCATTTATTGTTATTAGTATATAGTACACTTTTATTATATTTTCTCTGTGTGTATGAGGGTACACCTGCTTTTTCATGTGTGTATGTGCATACATGTGAAGACCAGACGACAGCTTTGGATGGATGTCGTTTCTCATGTGTCATTCATCTTTTTTTGAGACATGATCACTCACTGGAGCAGAACTTGCCAAGTAGGCTAGGCTGACTGGCATTGATCTGTCTGTCCCCCTTTCTCCAGGTATGGGATGACAGGTGTGTGCCACTATGCCATTTTTACACACACACCCAGGAGTATGCAGCAGTCGGGGGACAACTTGTGGAAGTTAGTTCTCTCTCATATGGGCTCAGAAGGTCAAGCTCAGGTCATCATGCTTGGCTCTCCCTGCCCCTTTAGTTTTCTCTTTCTGTTTTTGTTTCTTTTTCCTTAGGGAGCTTGAGACACATTCAAATCAGGCTGACCTCACACATTCTTCTGCCTTAAGGGCTGCGATTAACTGCTATTTATGAAGTAGGGTCTGGAGATCCATCTCAGGCCTTCATGTTTGCAGGTCATTGGTTACCAACTAAGCAATCTCCTCAGCCTTAATAGTAGTTGGTAATAATTATTAATGTGTGTGGGTTTTGTTGTCTGTGTTTTGTCCCCCTCCTCTTTAGATTTTTCAGGGCAGAGTTTCTTTGTAACAGTCCTGGCTGTCCTGGAACTCACTCTGTAGATAGACCAGGCTAGATATTCTTAATTTTTGACCATTAACTCATTACTTCTTCCCCCTTTAAAGTATTAGCTTTGTTAGAGAAGTCATCTCACTGTATTTCTCTCATTCATTGCTATTTCGAGTGTTTTATTATCTAAAACTAAAGTTAATTTAAACCATTACCTTCACTTGACCTGTAAGAGATATCTTGTTCACTTTTCCAGTCTTTAGCATCTGAAAATGCTTGTAATCCAATGTTTTCTCAAAATTGTTGAAAAGGAAGAATTGATAGTCATTTTGTGTCCCCTCCCTTTTTTTCAGTAAATGGTTCTTTTGTTTAGATTTTTGATACTAAGGACTGAACTTGGGGACCTTATACTTGCTTAGCAAATATCCTCCTACTGAGCTATGCCCCAAGCTCCATTAAAATGATTTTTTTTTGCACTTTGGAATATTTATGTTAAATCTAAAACATGCGTAAAACCAGACCTTTCTCTGAAGGAGCTGGGAAGTCATTATACCAGGCAAACAAGGGACTTAAGGTTTTAACCACAAAGAATATATGACAGAAAGGAATTGTTCTCTAAAACCTAACTTGACTGTTCAGTACAAAACTTGTAGAAAATTATTAGAAAGGTAACTATAATCATCACATAGAAAAAGTAAACTGTTTTTAGGGTCCTGTAAACTTAGATGTCATTCCTTAAGTTCCTGAATGTAGTGAGTGTACTTTTATCCCAGAGATAGTCTTTTTTTTTCTGTTGTAACCCTTTGCTTTTCCTTAGAGTTTAACTGGCACCCATCTCTAACTACAGTTTAGTAGTGCCATTGAGTTAACTTTCTCAGTGTTTTGGGCTGGGGAGTGTAGTTCAGCTTAGACTACTTCCTGGCATAGTGCCAAGTGTGGTGGAGTACTCCACAGGCAAAGGCAGAAAGGTCTTTGTGAATTCAAGGTCAACCTGGTCTACAGAGTGAGTTCCAGAACAGTTAGGTCTGTTAAACAGAGAAATCCTGTCACAGGATTGGTGGGTGGGTGGGTGGGGGGCATCCCAGTGCATATGAATGATCTTTGCTACTATATAACTAAGCCACAATTCTCTTTCCTTTTCATTATAATGAAAATAAAATGACTTTAAATTCATAAATCCTATTAAACATTTAGCAATTGGAAATATTTTTCATTTCTTTTAACATTCCCCTAGTTAATATTTAGATTATAACAATACCCTGACACCTAAAAAACTACAGCTCTCCCCATTACCTTTTGCCATCACACTAGAATTCAATAACCTGACTTTCCACGTCACCCCAAATAAATCAACCTTACCCTTACTTTTCCAATATGACTAAGCTTTAACCATTCACTGAGTCTTACCTATCAAAACCTTTACAATAAGCTTCAACACACCCTAAACCTTAGACCTAATTTGACTTGAAAAAGTTATCCATAAAACCATATCCACCATCCATGCTTCTGTCTCCAAAACATTAACCAACCAAAAAGACCTCATCAAGTATTTCCTATCTTTCCTAATCATACTCCTATCAATTTTCATCTTTTGAATCATGTATTTCTTCATGAGCTCAATAATAAAAAGATACTCATAAACAAAAACCACCCAGGTCATTAACTAAGTGCACTACTATGTATCGCTGCCACTTCTAAGCCCTCTTGCCCCATTAATTCATCTCATCACTCACATGAACCACCCAATCACTTTTCCATTTCCATACTCATCATACCATTTCCACTTCATCATAATAACTCATTACATGCATAACTCCTATCTGAACACCTACCACCCAAACTTCCAATATACCCAGTTAATGCCCACATCTCAGCATACTCCTTTGTATACCCAAAGAGTTTAAGGGCAGCCAGGGCTACACAGAGAAGCTCTGTCTCAGGAAAACAAACAAACAAACAAACAAAAAAGAACATTGCTTGGTATGCACCAGGTTCTTTTGAATCTGTTTTATCAGTTACTAAGACAAATGTAGCTATTTTTCATTATGATTGTAGAAGTTGTCTGTTTCTTCAAGTATTTGTGTTAAATTTTGCCTGTGTATTAGGTGACTTTATTTCCTTGGAGCACTTTAAAAACAATTTTATTTGTATGGGTGTTTGGAATGTGTTTGTATTTGTGTATCACTTGTGTGCAATCTCTGTAGAGTTTGGAAGAGGATGTTTGATCCCTTGATCTGGAGTTACAGATAGTTGTGAGCTGCCATGTGTTACTTTGGCTCAAACTCAGGTCCTCTGGAAGAACATCCAGTGTTCTTAACTGCTGAACCAATTCAAAGCTCTTATCTTTAATTGTGGTCTGTCTGATCTTATTATATGCAAACCACTATATGATCTATTTCTGCTCATATACAATCAGCTTTTTGTTAATGTGACTGAAATTTTTCCTTCATGTGTTATTAAACCTTTCTTTTAAAGAAACTATTATATTTTGCTTGTTTATTTGAATCTTGATTAATTGGTTGAAACTATGTGTCATGTGGTCCAGGCTGGCCTTGAACTAGCTATGTAGTCTTAGGATGAACTTAAATTTCTGGTCCTCTGTCTCACCTCCCAAGTTCTTGGATTACAGCTGTTTGCCACTATACTTGCCTCTATGCCTGCTTTTTATTCATTTTTACTTTTTATTGTACTGGGGATTGAACCCAGGGTCTAATGTGTGCTAGGCAAGTGTTCTACCATTGAGCTAGGTCTCCAGTTCTCTGTGGCTGCTCTTTTGGTATTTTGCAGTTAAATCCTTTTCTTCCTGGTATTGACTCTTAGATTTTGGAATTTGTGGGTTGGTATGTTTCTCCACTTCTGAATAATTAATAGTTAATTGTTTGTCATATGTCATCTCTATACTGTACCTATTCTACATTATTTCCCCTTGCCTCTTGACCTCATTTCTGTATATACTTCTTTGTAATTTTGTTACTGCTTCTGCTTGTCTGTGTTCCCCCTCCCCCCTTTTTTTTGGTTTGATTTAAATTTATCTCTTATGTATACAGTATTCTGCCTGCACACCAGAAGAGGGCACCAAATTTCATTCTAGATGGTTTTGAACCTCTATGTGGTTGCTGGGAATTGAACTCAGGACCCCTGGGCTCTCTAGCCCATCTTTGTTTTGAGGCCTTGGGCTCAATCTCCAGGACCTTGCCACATGCTGAGCAAGTGCTCTACTGTGAAGCTTTCTGCTGTTTATTTCTTTCAAGTTTATTATTATTCATTATTTTTACTTTTTAAAGACTTAAATGTATTTATGTGTGTGGACCATGTGTGTACCTTGTGCCCATGTCAGAAGAGGATGTCTAGTCCCTTGCACTAGGGCTATGGATGGTGGTGAACTGTATTGTAGGTGCTGGGAACCAAATCTGGGTCCTCTGTGAGAACAACAAATGCTCTTAACTGCTGAGCTAGTTCTCTACCGCCACCCCGTTTATTTTTGAAAATCTTTATTATGATCCTCGGGGTTGAACCACAGGTATTGCTCAGCAAGTATTTTACCACTGAGCTCTTTCTCATTTCTTTCAAATCTTGTACATATGATTTTATAGCCTGTAACTACTAATACTGGCACCTGAGGGTTTTTTATCAATTTGTTTCTGCTATTGATCTTAAAGTTTTTTTGTGGTTTTATTTCATTTTACTTAATGATACTTAGTGTTTGTGAAAAATTACTTTTGACTGTGAAGATACGTTTGTTCTTTGAGGGAGAATTTTTATTTATTTCTTAGTTCCTAGAAATTTTACCTTTCTGCTGCAACTTTATCAAGTTTAAGGCCTATATTTGTTTGGTTTAGTTGGTTGGTTGCTTTAGCTGTCAAAAAATTGATTTGGATTATCCTACCATTTCCTAAACCCTACCCCCTACTTTGCCAAGGCAACTTCCTTATAGCCACTTGAGGATAGAAGAAAGTTTTCTTTTGGTTCACTCATTCCCTAAGAGGGTAGTTAAGTACATTTGGAGGCCACCTTGATGTGGAAATGGAGAGTGTGCTTTTTGTTGAGTTTTCTGCCTGGGTGGGCTTTGCTTTGGTGAGTACTTGACATGGTGGCCTGGAAATTTGAACTTGAGTGTCTGCAAGTACTTGTAGGACCATATGTAACTTGATATTTCTTTTACTTGTCAAATTCCCTTAAATTTTACATTAGCAGATACCTTTTTTAAAAAATTTGTTTGTTCATTTATTTATCTGTCTACCTACCTACCTATCTATCTATCTATTTATTTATTTATCATGTATATAGTATACAGAAGAGGGTATCAGATGTCATCATAGATGGTTGTGAGCTACCATATGGTTGCTAGGATTTGAACTCAGGACCTTGAAAGAACAGTCAGTGCCCTTAACCTCTGAGCCATCTCTCTAGCCCTAGCAGATCCCTTTTAAAATTGCTTTGTTGATATAAGGTCTCATCCAGTATGCAACCCTGACTGACCTGAAACTTGGTATGGATCAAAGGCGCATACTTAGCCTTGTTTGTGTGCTTTTCTGTAGTGCTAGGAATTGAAGTATTTAGCTCTATCCCTAGCCTGTGGCATGTCTTTAAATTTTCTTTCTAAGAGAATATTTATTCAAGTATTCTAACCTGCTTTGTCCAGAGAAGCTTTAAAGGTTTTAGACTATAGTAGATGTTTATTAAATATAGGGTGGAGTGTGTTGTAGTGAATGGTATCACATTATTAGTGAGCACAAACTCAGGCAGTTCTATTTTGTAGGGGAGGAGTGTTGATCTTGAAGAAGACTAGTTACTTATAGATTGGAAAACTAAATTCATTTACCATTAGCATTTGATACATTTGTTTACTTTTACTTTCTGTAGTTAGTAGCCAGACATTTTGGTGCACAGCTGTAATCCCAATACTCGTGAAGTTTAAGCAAGAGGGTCAGTGTTTGCGGTTATCCTGTGCTAAATAAATAGCTAGACCATGTCATAAAAATAAAGGGACTGGAGATATGGCACAGCAGTCAAGAGCACTTGTTGCTTTTACAGAAAACCCAGGTTTGATGTTCAGCACTCATAAGCTCACAACCATTTTCAGCCTTGTAACTCCAGGGAATCCAACAGGCATGCATGCACTGCACATAAATGTATGCAGAAAAAACGCAGACATATAAATCTAAATTTTTTTTGAAAGTCAAAGTAAGATAAAATTAGACATAGATTAAAATACATACTACTATAACCTAGAATTTGTTTCTGATAAAGCATATGTACAGATTGGATTGTAAAGTCTCTTAACAAAACATCCCTTTCTAGAACTGGAGCTTTGTAATTAATCTTCTCTGGGGGCTGAGACAAGAAGATTGCAACTTCAAGGCCCACCTTGGCTACAGAGCAAGTTGATGACCGGTGTACACCATTTAGTGTGTCAGAAACCATAAAAATGATCTGGATGCCTAGGTGGTGGTGGTGGTGGTGCATGCCCTTAATCCCTGCACTCTGAGGTAGAGACAGGAAGATCTTTGTGAGTTGGAGGCCAGCCTAGTCTACAGGAAAGCCAGGGCTACACAGAGAGAAACCCTGTCTTGAAAAACCAAAAAGATCTGGAGAAAGCTGGTTATGGTAGTGCATGCCTTTAATCACAGTACTTGGGAGACAGAGGCAGGCAGATATCTGAGTTAGAGGTCATCCTGGTCTACATAGTAAATTCCAGGACAGCCAGGGCTACTTAGTGAGACCCTTATCTGAGACCTCTCCCCTCAAAAAGAAAAAAGAAAGAAAGAAAAAAGACTGGAGATGTACTTAAGAATGTGTAGGGCAGTCCTCAGCACCCCCTCCCAAAAGGCAGCTGGCATGTGTTTTAGACTCTATCCATATGTGTATGTATGTGTGTGTGTATGTGTGTATATGGATGTTTATATACTAGTTTTCTTTACTTAAATTGTATTAATTTGTTTAATGCTTTATACATATTTGTATTTTATAAGTAGTGTTGTAATTAATTTCTTTAGGGAGGAGGGATAGGTTTTAAGGTAGGCTTTCTCTGTGTGACAGACAGCCCTGGCAGTCCTGGAACTCATTCTGAAGACCATGCTGGCCTTGAACTCAGAGAGATCCACCTGCCTCTGTTTTCCAAGTGTTGGGATTAAAAGCATGAACCACCATATCTGGCAGTTAATTTGTATTTGTATGTACTTCTGTGTAATTCCTAAATCAAAATATATTTCAAAAGATCAGCCAATGGTGGTGCATCCCTGTAGTCCTGGCACTTGGGAGGCAGAGATGTAGGTAGATCTCTGGGAGTTTGAGGCTGACTTGGTCTTCATAGCAAGTTCCAGGACAACCAGAGCTATATAAAGAGACCTTGTCTATCTCTATCTACGCACGCACGCACGCACGCACGCACGCACGCACGCACGCACGCACGCACGCACAAAATATACATACATATTTATGTAAAGTTCTAGGAGATTATTAGTAGTTTAAGTTTCTTAATTTAGCATATCTAACTAATTGAATTGTGTCATTACAGCCCTTCAATGAAAAAAATACCTTGATTTAACTGTGATTCTTCATTAGGGATATTAAACATCTTTTCATATGTTGAATGGCCTTTTATTCTCTCATAATGAGTTTTTGTGTATTTTGCTGATTTATTGGAATATTTGCTTTCTTACTATTACGTAGGACATACATTTTACAGTTCCTAACTCAGTGTCATATATGTTGTAAATGTGTTTGCAAATTTGTAATGTAAGTTTATGTTGACCTTTTCTACTCAGCTTTTTGTCTTCTATTTTATGAATTTTAAGTTATTTATTGATATTCTTATGACTTAAAAATATACATGCATGCTACATCCCCAAGTGTAAGTCTTTTTCACTGCGAAGTTACAGCAGCATTTGCTTGTTTCTTGTTACAGTTTTCATATGTGATAGATGATAGGAAGATACTTGGTGTCTCCTTTTCCAGATAACTTCAGAAGTAGTATGCCAGTTTTATAAATACATTCTCTTTACTGTGAAATATACTTTAATCACAAATTATTTACTTATGTGGATTGTTTCTGAATTCTCTTTTAGCTGCTAGAATTTTTTAAAATATATAAATGAGTAAATAAATATTCTGAGCAAGTCATCACTGGTGTAAACTTAAGCTTACTGACAGTGACCCTCATGCTGCATTTCTGCAAGTATTGGGATTTCAGAAATGTCATTAGGAAAGTGGTTTTGTAGTATATTATGATATCTAGTGAGGTTTTCCTAATATTCTTTATTAAAAATTATTTGACTGATTTTCATGTAAGCTTTTAATATACTTTGCTAAAAGCCAGTGAGAATTTATCCTTCCTATCCAAGGCTTGAGAAAATGAATAAAAACTCTACTGGTTTTAGAGAAAATTGGTGAGTTTTGAATTCAGTAACCAGGACATCACCATTTAGATTTTCTTTTGTTTGTTTATTTTTTGAGATAGAATCTAGATATCTTGGCTAATCTGGAACTATTGTAGATCAGACTGGCTATGAACTCATAGAGATCTGCCTGCCTCAGCCTCCCAGTGCTGAGATTAAAAGCGTGGGCTACCAACACATTTACATTGTTTTATATTCATCTGTGAAGCTGTATAGATTTATATAAATAATCAGTATTTTACATGTTTTTAATATATTATTTTGTATGTAGTTTTTTATTACTTGCTGATGGTAATTCATGATTGAAGTGTAGCGATGTTGACTTTTATTTTTATTTTTTTTAAAAACTTTATTTACTTATTTGCCTTGGTGTTTGCCTGGAACTGGAACTACAGACAGATGTTAGCTGCCATGTGGGTGCTGAGATTCGAACCCGGGTCCTCTGGAAGAGCAGACGGTGCTGAGCCATCTCTCCAGCCCCTTGACTTTTTTTTAAAACTGAAATTTTTTGGCTAATTTGTTTGGTTTCCTTTGAGAATATTTATGCCATCCAAAATGACACTATTAAGTTGACTAAATTTTTTTGTGTTACATGTGTTGCCCTTTAATGAAGGGTCTCTACTATATAACTATTTTTTATTGATTTTTTTTTGAGAAAATACTCATTTAGGTGTTAAAATGGGATACTACTTAAAAAAAAATTGCTTGACAATTATTTTATGATCCAAAGAGATTAATCAATTTTTCATTCTACCATTAATTTGTAATGAAAAAAATATTTTAGATTTTCTTGTTTCTTAAGACAGCTCTGTAGACAGGCTAGCATCAAAGTCAGAAAGATCTGCCTGCCTCTGCCTCCCAAATCAAATGCTGGGATCAAAGGTGTGCACCAGTGCTGCCTGGCAGATTTCCTAATGTTAGCCATATGTTTCTGGAATTAAACCACACTTACTTGTGACATGTTTTTTTTTTTTTTTTTTTTTTTTTTTTTTTTTTTTTTTTTTTTTTTTTTTTTTTTTTTT